>CM046813.1:26246508-26315782 GCA_025617385.1 Murraya koenigii
TAATAACAATTTGGTTTTCATTAAAAAAAAAACAATTTGGTTCAATTAATAATTCAAGTCTAAAAACATTTCATTGACAAAGTTGATGAAGGAAAAAAAAATGGACCAGCTTTCGAATGCAAATGATGCTTGGGTGGGGGTTGTTTTGGTAAAATCGTATAAAAAATGACGTGTTTGCATTGGACTTCTTTGAAGATTCAGTAGTAAGCCCAAAGCAGAAATGATTTAGGTTTGGGTAGTGTAAAAGTGAACCAATAATTCCAATAATTATTTTATTATTTTTTTAGTTTTTAAATAGTAAAATGGCAATAACACTACACTTAATTAAAAATTAACGGAAACTTTGTTTTTATTTTATCAAGAATCTTTTTAGCATAAATAAACAAATTGTCTTTTACCTCATAAAATAAAAAAATAATGCAGCTGCTGGATTGCATTGACTGAACGAATTCCAAGGACTCGGCTACATTACGGACAATTGTAACTACCAAACAAATAACGTTGTTAGTTGGATATAGAGTCCGAAATCGAACGGCTGTTAGATTATTAAAAATGAAACATATGTTGTGGATTATTGGCTAAAAAGGTTCCTAGCAACCGGTCTTCTTCTTCTTCGTCAAAAGCCGCTGCTGATTTGAAAATATTGGGGTTATTGACTGATTTTGATTTTTCTTGCTGGGTTTATAATTATAGAATTATAATAATTAATTTTCCATAACGTTTGGGTTGATGAATGATAATCAATTTTCAAAACGCTCGTAATTATTTTAAGGTAGATGAATTAATTTTTTTTTTATTTTATCTTTTTTATGTATGTTGATGATTTGTTTGGAGGCACAGTTATTTGACAGATTGGTGCATATAAAAATTAATTTTTTTTAATGAATTTTGTTGAGAATTTTCAGAAAAAGTATTTGTAATTAGTATTTTTTTTTTAATTTAGTTATTATTGGATACCACTTTCATAATATTTCTTTTTTCAATTGTCCCCCTCCTGAATTAATTTTTCAGGTTTGCGATTGTCTTTGGGTGTACATGGCTTACATGGGTGTTTTTATTTAATTTTTTCCCACAAACTTTGCTTATTTTATCACTCAATGAATTCAAATTAAAATTATCTATTATTAATATGTATAAGTCTGTTTGTTTTTACTTCATCATTAATAACAAAATATACTTTTATTGGCCTATCATAATAATACATCGTTTATGTAACATTTACTCAATCACCTTTTCGACTAATTTCTTCAGATCTTTTCACACACTTTCATTGACGAGGCTCTATCAAATATTACCCAATTCTTATTATGAAATATCTTTCTCCATCTTTGATTTTGATCCATTACGTATTTTATTGCCAATAAGTTACCTAATAAATATCATGCTTTAGGTCAATACCAATTTAATTACTGGAACAAAACAAAATTACTTACTGAGGTAGTCCATCACCGAAAATAAAAATGAATTAGTTATTGCCTAACATTGAGGACTCATTATATAAGTGTAAGGTAAATATTTCACTGTTAACGAATATTTACCATTCGGGTCGTCAATCATTCTAAGCTTAACCAAATGAGCTGTCAAAACAAGGCCCAATCTGTCAGTGGCTAACCTGCAACTGGTCAGCAACAGTATAAATTTTCCTCTCTTAATGGTGCAAACCGGCGAAATCGGTTTCAACCTCATGTACACGTGGCGCCCTCAGCATTCTGTCTCTGGTCAAATCCATGTCTGTTAATTACTGTTTTCTGTAACATAGCAAAGAATTCAGAATCCAATTAGGATTCCAAAACTCAACAGTTCAGTGTGGGTACAGTCTAACACAGTTATTTATATAAGTTGTCAGAAGTAAGTATGTTTGACTGTTTTGGTCCGAAGGCAATATTTTTCGTATGAGAATTTTCTGATAGGGCTCTGCATCATCTTCAACTTCTTTATTTGTGTTATTACCATTTGATAAGGAGTCTTGTATTATTTTATAAAATAATTTTTATAATTATAACAAGTGTAAAATTAAAATTTTTTGAGTTTTTATCTTATTTTAATTTAAAGAAATTATTTTAATTTAATAAAATTAAAAACAAAGATAAATAAGGAGTTTAGGGTTTTCTACCACTACAATATAAAAAGACTTTTTTCTCCACAAAAAATAGAAAGCCATAATATATAGATAAAGAAAAAGAGAGTCAGAGAGAAAAATATTTTCTTACTAATTGTTTTCAATAGTGATAAAGGCGATCACACATCAATCATGGATCAAACTTGAGTTATAACCTGAAAGATCATTGGTGACAAATTGTGATCTAACAAAAGAGGTGGTGATAGATCGTGACTTGAGAACCTTAATTACTATAACAAAAAAGTCAAGGTACGATTTATAGATTATAGTAATTTTATATATTATATGAGAAAATGATCTTATTATTTTCGTTGCGAAACAATTTTAAACCAATAATAAGTATTAGAGCGATCTCCTATTAATATATATAATTATCCTATGAAATCAATTTCTTATATTATATGTATTAGATGAGTGGCACCAATTTTATATGTTTTATTATGTAATGAATATATTTAATGAGCATATTAATAATTGTCTCAATTCATTTGATACATTATACTTTATTAATTTATGTATTTTGGCATAATATTATAAACTTTTGCATTTAGGTCAAATAGAATGTAATGCATCCTGACGTGGCGACTGGAAAGAAATATATGAGAATTAGGGTTTTGAGTTTATATCTCATGACACCCTAAAGTTTTACTAATTTACAATTCAGTTAAAATATTTAGGTTTTGAGCAGAAAAATTCAAATTTATTTATATTGGATCCAATCCCAATTTTGGTTGTCGATTGGATAATATAAATAGAAATTTAATAAGCCCAATAATAATTATTTGTTCAAATTTATTTATATTGATCCCAAACCCATTTTTAGATTTTAAAGTTGGGTTATATAAATGAAAATTTTGGTAGATCAATAATTTTTTTTTTCTTTTTTTTAAAAGGAAAGGGGGGCGGGTAAGCCCAAATATAATTTTTTAACCCCCTTCCCACTCCCAAGAATCGAACCCGGGCTTCCACGGTTCTACAGCGAGCATGGTGACCAACCTGACCACACCCTGGAATTGGTAGATCAATAATTAAATTTATTTGGCTCAATAATTTTTGAAAATAAATTTAGGCTTATTTTATTAAATTAATTAGGTCTGCATTTTATAAAAATTTATTTAAAAAAAAGACCGAATAAAATTTTTATTTAATATATGCCCAAATTTAAATTTTAAAAATTGAACCAATGATAAATTTAAAAGCCAAAAGTCTCCGAGCCCATAGTTATAAACAGGAGCAAGTACAAGGAAAGAAAAGAAAGAAGATGGACAATGACTTGAAGCCCAATATATATTAAGCAAGTAGATTAAGTTAATTTTTTTCTTAGGAAAACCATAAATTGGGATTGTTTAATTGCTTTTAATCTTTATATTATGTAGGTTGTGTCACTCTATGCATAATAATAACATTTAAAAGGAATTGCTTTATTAAGCATAAATAGCACAATTTTAGGGTTTTAATGGGCCATTTATTGTATGAAACGTTACCTACAGCTGATAATTTGGGTGAGAATAAAAAACTTCAAGCCAATTACTCGACGAGATTTGAAGAAAATTGAATAAAAAAATTTTGAAAAAATTTAGGAGCTAGAGTTAGGGTTTCAGGGGTTATGAAAGCATGTGGGCATGGATAAGGGTTTTGCCATGATAATTGGTAGATTGGTGCCCTTCTTCTCTTCAATTAAAACCGATTTGTTCAATTTGGTTTGTTAAACTCACATTACTTAACTAATTTAAATACAGAGTTCTAAGATTATATATTACTAATCTCCAACATAAATTATAAACATCATAATTGATTTTTGATAGGTTATATCTATGAATATAAAAATGATAAAAGAGAAAATGCAATCAGCAAGAATTGTGAACTAATTCAAATAGATTATATATGTCTTATATACAATACAGATTTATGTCATTAATATTATTCACTAGCACAAATAATATTGAAAACAACACTTTCTAAAAAAAATAAAAATAATAATATTTGATGATTAACTATGATATTTGGTATTATGAATAATTATAATTATAATTATTTGAAAACTATTCAATAGTTAGATAGAAAATTAAGACAAAAAATTGATTTACATTAATATAAAACCGGGGCAATGATGTCATAATTACTCTTGATATTTGTCAGTTCGTACTTCCAATTCTTTTATTCAGTAGCCGGGTTCATAATTAAAAAATAGAAGCTATTGGATTATTCAAAACCAATCCAACGGGCACTATATTTTAAAAATAAAAAACAAAAATGGCTGAATGGTATGTTGCATTATAAGTGAATCCTAAGTGTATTAAGTATACATGTTATTGTTTACTTTCAATTTTTTTTTTTAACAACAATAAATATTTCTAACCCATGAAATTCATCTATTCATTAATAAAAGAACTTGACAAAGGCAAAATAAAGAAGAATAATAAACAAATAACTTTGATGATGAACTAATTAAACTCTTCAAAGTTCAAACTGTGTATCAAATATTGATTACAAAGCTATGTACATATACAAAAAAAAAAAATGAAATAAATTAAATTTTAGTTCAAAATCTTGAATTTAATCTTTTTGGAAACTAAATTAATAATAATAATAATAAATTTCAGAACATGTGCAGCAGGTAGGGCAGACATCAAACAATTGGGTCTATGCTACATCTTCGAACCTTAATGCATATAAGTACATGTAACCTAAGAACTCACTCTGCTTTGAATTCAAAAACTGGACACATTACATCTAACGATTGCGTACAAGTGAGATGCCATTTTCATGTACCAATGAAATCCATTGAGTCCACCACGAATATTAAACTTGCAAGACTATAAAACAAACAACATAAGAAATAAATTAGATTAAAAATGTGTCTTTTAAACTTACCCCATAATTTAAATGATGAGAAATTATAGCACACACAAAACATACACATGAAATAAAGACAACACCCCTCCATCGCAAATACAAAATCAAATATCTTTAGATTGTAGTTCAAATTTCAACTTTTTGAGGCTAAATTAAACTTGCAAGACTATAAAACCAACAACATAAGAAATAAATTAGATTAGAGGGGCTACACTCAAAAGTTTAAATACATTAGCTTCATTACCATAAGAGACTATCTACTGATCGATTCCCACTAGAGAAGCTTCAGCTTAAATGAGTTAGTCTACTTGCATCTTTTTAGGATAAGGTATTGAAGCACAACAATGATAAAAACCACTTTCATCGTAAACAAATCTTTGTGAAATATGAGCTTCCTTAATGAGATATACTCTCCCCATTCCTTTTGTAACCATTTATCCCTTAAAGCTTTAGAAGACACATAGCAATGGAAAAAATATTTCTAGTAATTGAATTACTTACGGATTCAATCGTCCAAAGATGCCTTCAGAGGAGTGACAGGCATTCATTCACTAGAGACACCATTGGTGTATGTTCCAAAATTGGGTGAAAGTTAAACAAATGAAGTAAAGAGATTGCCATTGTGATTATGAAAATATGTGTGATTGCACTTGTTTCCTTTATTATAGCCATGCAAGCATATGATCAAATGAAATTTCTGTTTATGTCTTGAAAATATTTTTGATTGTGATGTGATTCTTCACTTTCTTTATTTAGATATCATTTTCATATTCAGTGATTATTTAATAACAATGTTACTTTTATTCATTTTAATAAAAAAATCATTATTTTAAATGTTTGCTTAATTTGCAGTCGTGGCGGTTCAAAAATATTTGAGTTCTTAGCCAAATTTATAGTCATTTGAAAATTTAAAATTGATAAATTATTAATTATGTGTTACTGCTAAATTAATTAAATTTGTAAAAGAATAAAAATAATTCTATTGAAAAATAAATTATTTAAAATAATGGCACGATGGTAACTAATTGTTATATTATTTATTTAAGTAAAATTTTTATAAGCTAATAATTTTTTTTATAATTTTAATTTAAATGTTTTATTAAGTATACGTGTTAGTGCTTATTATATATACATGTTATCGTTCACTTGTTAAGTATATATATTAAGTATACATGATTGTGATTTGAATCTTCACTATCTTTATTTAGGACGTTCCTTTCATACTCAATGATGAATGCTTCAACTGTTTTGATACTCAATTATTATTTAACAAAAATGTTAACTTTATTCATTTTAATAAAAAAATGGAAGTGGTGCGGAGCTTGCAATGGCTTAGAATGGGAAGGATGTCCATGAATGGCATAAATGTATAGCTTATAGAGTATACTCATACCACCTTGCTACACTAACACTGTTTTTTTAATTGACATAGCTCAATCTTGATATTGTTTGGTTGGTGATCTATACTCATTTTGGTAATCTATACATTTACATGTTTCTGCTCATGTCTCCTGTAATTTGCCTTGAACAACCATTACAGTGGTATCTATACTCATTTTGGTAATCTATACATTTATATATGGATTTATTATTCAAATTTAATCAATTATTTTTTATTTTTCTTTATTTACTTAAAACTTCATGTCACATTTATATTTAACTTATTAAAAAAATGAAATTTTATTTTCTTAAAATATTAAAATCTAAT
The DNA here is from genome assembly GCA_025617385.1 of Murraya koenigii. Classification (NCBI taxonomy): domain Eukaryota; kingdom Viridiplantae; phylum Streptophyta; class Magnoliopsida; order Sapindales; family Rutaceae; genus Murraya; species Murraya koenigii. Next base: position 26,253,192 of record CM046813.1, read on the forward strand.
TTTGTATTGTAATTACTATTGAAATTAACATCTCTATTGGATGTTAAATAAATAATTTTATATATTATAAAACTCATTATCTAATAAATGAATGATCCACGAGAATTATAATTCAAATTAAAATTCAAATGTTAGATTTATTTATATTTTTTATTCTTTTACAATTACAATTGTAATTGTTATTATTTCATGTAATTATATATATATAAAAGAACCATTTATTAAATTGTGTGGAATTCAACATAACAAATGCCATGTCATTTATCAAGAAATTGGATATACTTCATGTCGTCTACATTCTTGCTACTCAAATTATGTGTCATTCGTAATTAAAACATAAGCCCAATGCATGCTACTTTAGTACTTGCGCATGTTAGTTAAATGAATGAATTAGACGACCTGTCATTTGAACTTTTTTGAGGAGTGATATGTCGATCTCTACCGAAGTTATAAATGATGACTCGTCTATCATATACATTTACGAATATTGTTTACACAATAATGACATGTTTTATTTTTTTTAAGGCACCAATAATGCAAATAGAAAGATTATTATATATATATTTTTAATTTTATGTGGTCGGGTGAACATATAAATTATTAATTAAAATTATTTTAAATTTTTTCAACGGTGTTCTAGTGGCATATTTAGAATATATGGATGAAGTATCATGCATATGATATCAGCAAGTAGCCTCCAAATCTTGAAAAAAATATAGGTCAAGAATCTTGAAACCCAAATGCTTCTATGAACAAATGGGTCAAAGGTCCATTTCTACAGAGATGGAGCTTCAAACCCCAATCTTGAAGAAAAAATAAATTAAATGAAATTTCTCAATTTTTTTTCTTCTTTTTGATAAGTGAAATTTCTCAATTCAAAATCAGAACATTGTTCATTTATCTTTTATTATCTCTAAATTCTTAAAATCAAATCTATTATTACTCATCCTTTCCTTTACTATCATGATGATATCACACTGTTATGGAAAATCCACAAATAACCCAAAGATAAAAGCAACAAGTGTAAAAGTTGTGATGATTTCTGTAGTTCTTAAATTATAACTTTGATCACTTAATAGTTATATTTATGTTTTCTTTTCCAACAAAAATAATATAAAAATACTGCCATGAACATAATAAGTAAGCTAGTTGAAATAAATGGTGAATTTTGAGAACAATATTTTTTGAGGTTAATATCTTGGTAGTTCAAAGAAATTTTGGTATAACAAATGAATTTCCTTAGTATTGTGTAAATATCACATGTTTATATAAATGCACTGTTATTTGACCGCAGACAAAGATAGCTGACTGACCAAGGTATATCCTATAAGAGAACTAACCAAGGGAAATTTTCGGTAAATATTTTATTACAAATAACAATAAATTTCTTTTTTTCCTAAAAAAAGAAGAACACAAAGATGCCCAACCATACATTTACTATCAAATTATTTATGCTATTTACAAAAAAAAAAGAACTATTTCGAGGTAGTTGAAGAAGATTTAAAAATTTCCAAATATAAAGACAAGGTAGACCTTGTTGTAAATGACAATAAATAACTGTTAATTTTATTTATCTATCTTATTAATGATCATTTAAACGAGTAGACAATTTCATAAATTAAAAACATAAGGCGATCTTTTCATCATTTCAAATAAAAGTTAAGAACAGTAATATTTAGACTTTTTTATTTATCTTATCGGATCCCACTTTTTAATTAACTATATAATAATAACTGAAATTAAGAGCTACTAAGATAAATAAAGGATTCATACATGATATATCATTACTAAATAATTAATGATCACTTGCTGAATTTTGTGTAGAAAATATGGTGATAAATTAATTATCACTACTAGAAAAATGACATTTACTGACACTTAATTTACTGACACTTAGCAAAAAGTATCAGTAATTGTGAACAAATGCACCTATTAACAAGTAAGTATTAGAAGTTATTGATACTAGTGTGTTAGTAAATTAAACATCAATAATCACTGACACTAAAGTATCAGAGATAAAAAAAAAATTTATTAATAATTGTTTTAGTTGCAACTCGAATTTGAGACTTTTAGAGTTTAAAATTTCAACATTCGAAACGCAGACCATTGAGCCATGTTGAATTCACTTAATTTGTTTGTTTTAAAGATTTAAAAAACAAAAATATAATAACAAAAATATAAAAAAACCTAAATGCTCGATCTCTCTAACTCTCACCCATCTCTCAATGCTTTCCACGTCGGAGGAAATGCTCGATCTCTCTAACTCCGGGAGTGGATTCGGAGACGGCGGAGGAGACAGCATCCCAATCGGAGGTGCTGAGGTTGCCGCGATTGAGAGAGAGCCACTTGGCACAGTAGGCGTTGATGATGGCTAGGGTTTCGTTGGTGGTCCAGCAAGGCGGTGGGACGTCACCGTTTCGAGAGGAAGTGAGGTTCCTAGACGTCTGAATCATCGAGAAATCGGTCGTGTTTGTAGATCGGTAGTGAGGTTCCTAGACGTCACCGTTTCGAGAGCCATGGGCTGTTTCTTCGGTTGCTTTCATATCAGAGACGATCGCGCTCGTATTTCTCATACTACTCGCGCCAATAAACACACCGTGAGCTTCATTTTGGTTCAATTTTTAGAATTTATGCTAGAAATTACTTGACTCAAGATTTTGTGTTTTTGTTTTCATCTCTGTTTTGATCTGAAGGTAAAATTTGTTTTTATTATTATTATTTTTTAATTTTTTTGAATATAATTTTTTTGTTTCAAAATTGGAGTTCATTTGTGTTTGTTTTTGATAGAGAAAGAAGAGTGATGGAGTAATGATATTGAAAATCAGCGTTTGGAATCTCCAGAAATTGATAAGAGCCTCAAGGATGAGGTAACGATTCATTTTTTTGTTTTGAATTTTGATTATGTATGTGGAAGTCGATGTGTGATCGACTGAACAACGAATCTGCTATCAATTTCTGGAGATGAATTTACGGGGGTGGGGTGTTTTTGCATTGTGTTTGTTGTATGTTTGGATGTCTGGAAAGTATGTGAAAAGAGAAGTGAATGGGTTCAATCTTTTGTCCGTAGGTGTTGTGGCTTTATGGTTGGTATGTTGATTGGTTCATTCATTCGTTGCAATTGTTTGACATCGAATCTGCTCCGGTGTATCTTAATATGATACTTCTTCCTTTTCTTTTCCTTTTCAATAAATCTTGGATTTTGTTTATAATGCACCTTATTTGTTATTTACTAAATTCTTTTGGGTTTTAGATTCGCTTGCAAAGTTCTTGGACGCTGCAGTTGATGCATGCTAAGAGGGTCTAGCGAGGTCTGGTTCGATTCAAAATCATATCTTCTTTCGCTTTCACTTTATTGTCTCGTATTTTATTATTTATTTTGGAATTGTTGTTATGTACAGATAATCCAGTAATGGGTTTTATCAAACCAAAAATGTGGAGCATAAAGGCCGGTATTTCGTTTCTTTTTACGAAAATTGGACTTTGTAATTTTTTTTTTTATAATCACAACTCAGGCAATTCTATTCATGCACATTGATGTGGTACTTATAGCTGGCTATTTAATTTTGAGTTCAGCCCAATGAATCAAATTATGGAACCATCAATGATTGATGCTCGTTAAGCATGTTAGTTCTAGAACTAAAGCTAATAAAGCTATGGAGAACATGATAGTAATTGTTAGTTTAAGACCAAAATTTGTTTGAGATGTATTCTGTGATCACACAGGCATAAATGTTGACCAGTTGGGAGCGATATGTCTGTTGTCCTTGGATGTGCTGAAAGATTTTAGCTTTCCACAGGAGCAATTCACTAGAATTGTATATATATCTTAGTTTTAATCCTTATTTGAAATCTATGGTCATTTTGGATTTGAATTTTTGTTCTCTTGGACGTCATAAACTACATCAAGAATCAAGATACTACTTTTTGTTTCTTAAATTTGTTGTTTCCTGGAAGCTAAACAAGTGCATTTGGTAGCCTGAAGGAACTTAACCCATGTGGTGTGGAATTGCTCCTTATTTTCCCTCTGTACATGCAGTTTATCAAGTGTCACATTTTCTATTTGCTATTTTAGCTTTAACTAGCATTACTCTGTTAGAGTATCTTAATATGATACATGATGGCTGCAGCTGTCGCTAATGCAAGACAAGCGATAGCTGCATTTTCTGCCATCATGAAGATAACTAGCTGCAGTTATTATTGCTATACTACTAGCAAGCACTGCAGCTTGTTGCTCGCTTCTTGCTTACTGTGCTTTCCTTGTCAATATTCGAGGTAGTGGTATCTGTAAAATTTTCTTTACTCTCAATCCTTAGTGCTAATATTTTGTGGTAAAATACTTAATTTTTTTTTTCCTGTTTTCTTAATTTTTTTGGTCTTCTTTTTGCAGAACAATGACGGTTCACAAAAGATCTCAGGAGATGCACTCAAAGATCTCTACAAGTCTTTCATCTCTAATTATCCTATTGTATCAATTGAAGATCCATTTGACCAAGACGAGTGGGAGCACTATACCAAGCTAACCAGCAAGGTTGGAGGAAAAGTACAAATTTATAGATGGGCCCTGGAGGGATATGATCTTTATTTTTTTTAATATTTTAATCTTCCTTAAATTTGTAGATGGAGAGCTCGATTTGTTTGTGTATGAAAGTAATGATGTTTTGTCATAGAAATTTTATATATAATTGTTCATTTTAGCAGTTTACTAATATTCTTTTTAAATAATATCATTAGATTGACAAAACTTAAAATGACAATAATAATTAATAAAAGTCATTGATACTAAAATGTATCATAAAGTATCAATTTCATCGGAGTGATTGTTTTACTTGATATTACTAACTCGTGATATTATAATAATAGTAATTATTGATACTATAGTGTCAAAAAATCTGTAATACTATAGTAATAGTAATTCCTGACAGTACATTCAAGTGTCAGTATTTTTCTAACTCTCAGATCACTGATACTATTAATAAGTGTCATTAAAAGTAATTAGTGACACTATTTTAGTATCACTAAAGGCCATTTTTCTAGTAGTGTATATAAAATGAACATTTCCAAACAGAACAAATAAAAAAATGCATATGCAAAATATTTAATTAGTTTTTTATTCAAAGAAATATTTAATTAGTTAATTACAAGAAAGAAGAAACAAGCTGTCGAAAACAAAACAAGAGTTGGCAAAACTTCAAAAAAATACAACGGTTGCTGACTCGCTGGCGGGAGATAAACCCTAGGCCGCAATTGAGAACAGCCCGTTCCTACTTCCCAATTCAATATTATTTATGAGTTTTTACTCTCTCTCTCGCTCTCTCTCCGCCTCAATGACTTCGCTTTACTTTGTATCTCATTCAGTACTAATGAGTTATATTTATGCTTTCAACAACCCTTCCTCAAATCTTCTTCTCTTTCCCGTTCCCTTTCCTTTGCCCCATTCATGGTTTCCCATTTGTCTCTCCGCCTGCCCCACTTCCTCTACTCGTAAACTCCCCCTCCCAGTCTCTATATGCATACATATTGCGTTGTTGGATGTGGGTTTGTTAAGAATTTAGTTTTTCATTTTTATAAAATTTGATTTTGAGTTCACGCAGTGTGCACTTTGTTAAGGTTTGACGTATCAATGATTTTGATTCTTGAACGAGATAATTGGGTTCATTTTTAAATTCTTTTTAAGGAGTATATTATAATTTAGAGCAAGAACTTATGTGGATTTGCTTTTTTATTTCTTTTAATTTATAGTTTTTCATCTACATATCATTCCAGCAAGTAAGCTCATGCGTCTCAAGTCCATTATTTTTTCATTTTGAAAATAAGGTTTTCAATGAGGATATGTCATATTATGCTGTTGGTGCCAGTTAGTTTAATACAGAAGAGATTTGGTGTTGGAGCGCTGCTCAATGGCTTTTGTTTTACAATATTTAGTCAAATAAAGAAAATCTCTTATTAAGTAGTCTTGAATTTACTGGTGCTTTACATTCATTTGAACATGATTGTTAAGCAATATTCACTGTTGTCATAGTCAACAAGTTAGAAATTTCCAGGAAAGAACTTTGAGTTGGGAGGGCGATCATCCCGGTGAACTGAACGTACCCCAAACTAAAGCGGAACATACTAGTGTTTTTGTGTTTATTACTCTTTTCTATTACACTGTTTCATTTTTCTTTGAATTCCAGATTTGTGAAGCTTGTGATTTGATTACTCTCCTTGTTTGTTACAGTCAATCTTTTGGATCAGAAATTAGACGCAATATAAATGCAAATGTACTCAACTCATCTGGGATTAATGGAAAGGAACAAGAAAAATATCTCTTTCCAAAGAATAAGTCTTCACTTGAATTTTTGTTTCAATATTATACCACTTCTAGTCATATATCAGTGAAGGCGTTGTTAACTACAGCTGCTTCTGCCTCTGACCAAGCCAATAATGAGAGTGATGCTCCTATAACTGAAGCTGAAGGCGATGAAATGGAATTTAATCGCGTGAATTGTCTTGTCTGGGTACTGCATGAATCTACCGAGAGCTTTTCCCATGCAATTGCGTCACTTGAATTGGCTGGAAGTGGTGCAGAGCTTGCAATGGCTTGGAATGGGAAGGATGTCCATGAATGGCATAAACGTATAGCTTATAGAGTATGCTCATACCACCTTGCTACATTAACACTGTTTTTTTAACTGACATATCTCAATCTTGATATTGTTTGGTTGGTGATCTATAATCATTTTGGTAATCTATACATTTACATGTTTCTACTCATATCTCCTGTAATTTGCCTTGAACAACCATTACAAGTGGTATCTAAGTTGAGTCGAGGTGGAACATTCTTTATCAATTATCAATTATTAAAAGACATGAGAAAATGGAAGAAGAATCATTGATTCGTATGGCTCTTCAGGTAGCAGTTTATGCTTTATTAAAAATGGCAATTGAAGTGGAGAATTTGCTCTCTCAAGATCGTGATAACAACCATGCTCCAGTTAAAGAGATGTGAGTGCTCAAGAACTGGAGAAAAATTAAATTAATTATTATTTTTGGTTAATATTTCATTTTTATGGAAAATTATTTCCATGAGCAGCTTTGTGGAGTTAATTTAAATTTAGAATATAAGTCTGTCTTAACATATGACTGTGATGTCTTAGTATTTTTGAGCAGTTATTATTTAAATGCCAATTATCGATGATAACTATTTTTCCTCTTTATTTGCTTCAACTTGTCCTCTAAGATGATGGCGGCAGGAGAGTTCATTGAAAATCAATTGAGAATGAGGCATTCAAAATTGGTACAATGGTTTAGAATTGTGGAATTACCTTGTATTGCAGGATTTTTCAGTTCTTTATTAAAGAAGTGGTCCATGGAATATGTTGATGCTGTTTTCGCTTGCCCGAGTAAAGTCGTAAACTTTGCTCGTAGGATGTTCGAGTAGGGTCCTTTCCAATGTCAGTTCTTTTCTGTTCATTGGAACAATGATTTCTTTTGGCTTGTGCTCACAAAAACAATGTCAGGGGTCGCTGGGTGTTTTTCCGGCAAAAATCCTCCGACGCTCAAGTCAGTAATCGAGTGATTCTTTTTGTATACCTCTTTGTTTGAAGGACTGGAGAAATGAGGTGATTTTTGGATAAAAGTAAAGAGAATCTAAAAGATTTCAGAAGACAAGGGGGAGAAAAGAGAAGAAGAAGAATATAAAAAAGAACCAGAAAAAAGAACCCCCTCAACTTACTCTTCAGCCCCTCTTTATCTTTCCGTTTTCCTGCCCTTTTTCTTGTGGGAGAGCCGTCCCTGCATTAATGGTGTATGGGCCCCTCGGCGATTGAGGTTATCGCGGCACACCCTAGGGATGTGGGATGTCAGGTGGTATGGGTTCCGCGACCTAATGATGGTGTCGTGCATGTGCATATGAAATGATGACACTGTGGGGGCGTGTGCCGGCCATCGGTAATACTAACGACACCCTACCGCGTGGGGTATCTTCCAGGTATCGATCGTTGCGTTAAGTTGTCGGGAGGAGGGGCCAACCTGTTTTGAACCGGCTATTCTCAAATCTTGCCTTTCCTCCGTGTTGTCACTCGGTGTGGCGGGGTCATGCTTGGAAGCTCGAAGAACTTGAGCGAGAAGAAGAAGGTCGGGGTCCGACCAACTTTGGGGCACTTGAGCTTGATTGGTTTTGACGCCTAGCGAGGGCGTCTTCGTGCCAGTGGTCAAGTCTTCTGCTTGAGCTGGGTTGACCTTGAAGGGGCCTGCTCGGTATTACCCAAACACCAGTCCCCCAGTTTCTAGTCTTTGGAGTGAAGCGAGATATGACTGGAAACTTTTTGTTTGAGCTGGCTTCCCCGCCTTTTTATCTTCACATCTTGAGTTGTCCACCCTTTCCGTCACTTCATATTTAATGCGATGCGAGTGGGTGGATCTGGGCCGCTCGTTTAAATTTTGAAGAGGCGATTACTTGAACAGATCGCTTCCTTGAGTAGCGTCGCTGTCTATTGATAAGACGTACTTTCCCCTTTAAAAACCCTTAATTTCTTCACTGTCCCTCTTGTTTCCCGTCTCTGCTAACACCAAAATCAATCGTCTGTAAATATTTCTTATTTTCTTTCCTTCCGTCGTTGTCGTTCGTCGCCGTTCAGTCTTTTATCAGGTATGAACTTTCCCCTTTCTTCTCGTTCTCGTTTTGTTCTTCATTTTCGAGTTTTTAGTTCCCATTTGGTAGATTGTGTCCATAGGAAATATGTCAGACACACAACAACTTCGTCGGATATCGTCTGAAGAATCATCTTCTTCGAGTGACTTTGAGTTAAATAGGATAGTTATGGTGAGAGACCCAAGCCCTGAAGGGGTCAAGGTTGTGGGGGAGACCCGGCCGCAACAAAGGGAGAGGGTTAGTCAAAGGTCAGAGGCTGGGTGGTTTCCCATTGACTTTATGAGGTGTGAGACTTCACACGCGGATTTAGACCGGCTCAGGGACACGTACCACATATCGGCCAGCGTGGACCTACGTGTGCCCAGTAAAGGTGACATGCCCAGCCGTCCTCCCCTAGAGTATGTCACCCTTTATTTGGAGTGTTTCAAGTGGGGGGTTAGGTTGCCTCTTCAACCCTAATTCGTCCGGGTCCTATCCAGACTACGTTTGGCCCTGAGATAGTTGAACCCCAATGGATGGAGAGTTCTGTCTGGGTTATATGTGTGGAGGTGGTGTAATCTGGGTGAGCCACCGGTAGAGGAGATAAAGCATTTCTACTAATTGAAGAGCAGCCCCAAGGATGCTGGTTGGTATTATCTCGCCTTTAGCTTGAAGGGCACGAAACTCATCACCGACCTCCCACCTCTGGTGGCAACTGGAAGGGTAAGTTTTTCTTCTGGGAGATTAGAGGCAGCGACTACGCCTCCGAGGGGTCCCTCCAATTCCCTCTCATTTTGCATCCAGTGTCATCTATTGCTCGAGTGCATTTTACTTTAATTTATTTGCTTGCATTTTTTCTCACTACTCTTTCTTGGCTGTTGTTGCAGTATCTTGGAGTGCTTCCTATCGGATTGGGGAGGAGCTTCGATCGCTTGTCAATACCATTCTTGACAACTCGAGCTCGTGCCAGGAGCTACTCTCAATTCGTAATCTTGTCGAGTTCGGCCTCGCTTCTCAAGAGGAAATGAGTGGTGTTCTCTCTCGGCTGAAGAGGCTCGTGAGCTCCGCGGATTGTCCGAGTAGCTCCTCTGCTCCTCCCAAGCGATCTTGAGTTGACACAGCCGCCTCGCCGATTAGGGCTGTACCTTCGCTTGAGAGGCTAAGCGACCAGCAGAAGGGGCGATCCGAAGGGGCTCGAGGCTCGTCGTTCCAGCCCGGTCCCGAGCAGGACGTTCCCAGGAGCAGCAGCAGCCTGACGTTGCCGACCCATACATGAAGGATTTTACTGGGCAAATGGAGGGAAAGTTCTTGGAGGAATTGGAGGCTTCTAATGCTAATGACCTAGTTAGTATGCTCCATCGCCTCTCGTCCCGTATTACGGCTGTTGCCACTGCCTTCAAGACCAAGACTCTGGACTTCGAGAGGAAGATCAGGGCCGAAAATCAGAGTTTGAGACAGAGTCTTGAGCATAAGGATGAGGAGGCAGCGAAGCTTCGCACGAAGATCTCTACCTTCGAGGAGAAGGCAGCTCTGTCTGAGTCCAAAGCACTCCAGCTCGAGAAGGAGCTTTCTGTGGTTCGGGGAGAGCTGGTGAACGCTCAAAAGGACATGGACGTGCAGAGGTTTTCCTTTGAGAAGACCATGGAGGCAGAGACTTCTCGTCTTCAGAGGAAGGTGGACTCCTTGGAAGGCCGGCTCGCGGTAGAATACAACGACGGGTTAACCTTCAGCTACGAGTGCCTCATGTCCGTCTTAGGCAAGGAATATCCCGACCTGGATATGTCCAAGCTCGAGGCGGGCGTGGATGCGTACATGCTCGAGCATGATGCTCAGAACCAAGGGCTAAGGGACCCCCCAACTTAAGACCCCGCTGGGTTGAGAGAAGCCGCCCCTCCTACCGCCAAGATCTCCTCTGCTGCTGTTACCGTTACGGAAGGTGCTCCATCTTCCGAGGACCCAGCTTCCACTGCTAGCCCTAATGCTCCAGCCATTTGAATTTTTTTTTTTATACTTGTACTCTTGTGATGAATAAATGAAGAATATGTATTTGCTAATTTGCCCTTGTGTTTGTATATCTTTTAATTTTCTACGAAGTAAACTTTGGGCCTTTGCTAAGCAACCTTTAATAGATTTTAGGCCTTTGCTTTTCTTCTTTGAGCCCATTCTGCTCGAGCCCTTTTTCGGCTTACGCTTGGCACCGTCTTGCCTTTAGTTAGACTTAGAGACTTCAAGCCTTTGTGTTCCTTCGGGAACTTATTCTGCTCGAGCCTGCTTTTGGCTCACGCTTGGCACCGTCTCGTCTTAATCTAGGCCTAGAGACTTCTGGCCTTTATGCTTCTTTGCGAGATTATTCTGCTCGAGCCTGTTTTTGGCTCATGCTCGGCACCGTCTTGCCTTAAGTTAGGCTTAGAGACTTCTGGCCTTTACGCTTCTTTGCGAGCTTATTCTGCTCGAGCCTGTTTTTGGCTCATGCTCAGCACCGTCTCGCGTTAAGTTAGGTTTAGAGACTTCTGGCCTTTATGCTTCTTTCCAAGCTTATTCTGCTCGAGCCTGCTTTTGGCTCACGCTTGGCATCGTCTCGCCTTAAGTTAGGCTTAGAGACTTCTGGCCTTTACGCTTCTTTGCGAGCTTATTCTACTCGAGCCTGCTTTTGGCTCAAGCTTGGCACCGTCTTGCCTTAAGTTAGGCTTAGAGACTTTTGGCCTTTACGCTTCTTTACGAGCTTATTCTGCTCGAGCTTGCTTTTGGCTCACGCTTGGTACTGTCTCGCCTTAAGTTAGGCTTAGAGACTTCTGGCCTTTACGCTTCTTTACGAGCTTATTCTGCTCGAGCCTGTTTTTGACTCACGCTTGGCACCGCCTTGCCTTAAATTAGGCTTAGAGACTTCTGGCCTTTGCATTTTTATAAGCTCCTACTTGATCATGTTGACTTTTTGTTGGAAGTGCTTGTTTTTATATTCATTTATGTACAAGGTTTCACACCCTTTTTATATAAGGAAAAGCTAATTAAAACCAAGTATCACGGCTCACGTTACAAGGAGACTTACTGGAAATACTTCATTAAATGCTGCGCATTCCACGGCCTCTTGACTTCCCGTCCATTTGGGTAGGTCAACCTATATGCTCCCGAACCGGCTGTTTGAGAGACCCTATACGGGCCTTCCCAGTTCGGGCGCAACACCCTTTGCCTGGGGACCTTAGTGTTCTGATTTACTATTCTAAGCACCCAATGTCCCACCTGAAATCGGTGGATGTGTACATTCCAGTTGTAATAGCGGGCCACCCTTTGCTGGTATTCCACTATCTTCACCATGGACCTTTCCCTCTTTTCTTACAGCAAGTCCAAATTGACACACATCTGCTCATCGTTTTGCTCCTCGTCGAAGTGTTCCGTTCGATGTGTCCCCATCCTTATTTCAGCTGGGACCACTGCTTCATGTCCAAATGCCAAGGAAAAGGGGGTTTCCCCGGTGGCAGTTTTGTGCGTAGTTCTATAGGCCCACAAGACGCTAGGTAGTTCGTTAACCCAAACTCCCTTCTACTTACAGAGTCTGGTCTTCAGGAGGCACTTTATAGTCTGGTTCGCAGCCTTTACTTGCCCGTTGGCCTGCGGGTGTGATGCTGAGCAAAACTTTAGCTCTATTCCCATATTCCCACAGAAGTCCCTAAACTTGTAGTTGTCAAACTGCCTCCCGTTGTCTGTAACCAGTGCGTGGGGGATCTCGTACTTGGTGAAATAATCAATTGCCACCACGACGTGTGTTGCAGATGCTCTCCTTTTTGGTAGTGGCCCGATTAAGTCGATCTACCATTGAGCAAAAAGCCAAGGTAAGTTCATCACTGTGAGGTTCTCGGGTGGCTGGATCATGTAGTTGGCAAAGCTTTGGCAATTCTTGCAGCTCTTAGTCTTTTCTTGCGCATCCTGGTACATCCGGGGCCAAAAGTACCCCTACCTTAAGGCCTTGAAAGCCAGAGATCTCGCACCAGAGTGGTTCCCGCAAATCCCACGATCTGATCCACTTCGACCACTCGGAATCTCTTTATCAGCTACCTCACTCTCCGAAGGTAGGCCTTCATCTTCTCGCATTTTTCTTGGAAGCTTTTGTTGAGGTGATTTTCCACCAGCTGAGAGTCTGTCTGAAGCTTTACCTCTTCCGCTTTTACTACCAGGGCGAGCTTTAATCCTGCAATTATAACCTCATATTCGTCTTGGTTGTTGGTGGCTTCGAATTATAGCTTTACGGCGTATTACACTTCCACCCCTTCAGGACTGAGAAGCACAACCCTTGCTCCTGCCCCTTGATCCCCGCATGACCCATCCACCGTGATTATCCATGTGTTGCTTGGGGCAGAAGGGCCTGCTAGGTGTTCGCTGTCCATTTCTTCACTCATCTCCGTGCATTCGACCATGAAGTCAGCTAAGGACTGTGCTTGTATTATTGTTCGGGGTTGGTAGTTGATGTCAAACTCACTGAGCTCTACCAACCATTTCACCAACCTTCCGAAAGTCTCTGCCTTGTGCAGAATCTGCCTGAGTGGCTGGTTTGTCAAAACTGTCACCGAGTGTGCTTGGAAGTAAGGTCTCAACATTCGGGCCGCCGTTACTAGGGCCAGTGCCCACCTTTCCATTAGCGGATACCGAGTTTTCGCTCCCAACAAGGCTATGCTCGTATAATATACGGGTACTGCACCCCGACTCTTCCCTAACCAAGACTTAATCTGTTGCCCATTGTGACACCGCCAAGTATAAATACAGAACCTCTTCTGGTCGCGGTGTTGACAGATGAGGCTTTCGATAAATATCCCTTCAATTGTTGGAGCGGCTGCTCGCGATTCCAGTGTCCACTTTGTCTTTCTGCCTTTTCTCATTTCCTGGAAGAAGACATGGCATTTGTCTGTTGCTCGGGAGGTGAATCTGTTAAGGGATGCCAATTTTCCTGTAAGGTTTTGTATTTTCTTGAGTACTGCGGGGACCTCATCTCTACTATCGCTCTTATCTTCTCTAGATTGGTTTCAATTCCTCTATAACTGATCATGAAGCCCAAGAATTTTCCCAAACCAACTCCAAAGGTACATTTCTCTGGATTAAGTTTCATCCGATATTTCTTTAAGAGCGCGAAGGTTTCTTCCAAGTGCTTTACATGTTCCTCCGCATCCTTTAACTTAGTGATCATATCGTCCATGTAAACTTCCATCGTGCGGCCGATCAGCGGCTTATAGATCTTATTCACCAGTCTCTGGTAGGTTGCCCCGCGTTTTTCAGGCCGAAGGGCATGACCTTGTAGCAAAATAGGCCTTGGTTGGTGATGAAGGCTGTGCATTCCTCATCCGGCTGGTGCATGGAAATTTGGTTATAGCCCGAGAAGGCATCCATGAAGCTGAGCAGTCTGTGTCCTACTGTGGAATCCACTCGCTAGTCTATCTTCGGCAGTGGGAAGCTATCCTTCGGACAAGCTTTATTCACACCTGTGAAGTCCACGCACATTCTCCATTTTCCATTTGCCTTCTTAACCAACACCACATTTGAGATTCATTCAGGGTAGGGACTTCCCTTATGAATCCTGCCTTCAATAGCTTTTCTACCTCGCAGTTCATGGCCCCATACCTTTCTTGGTTGACGCATTTTCTCTTCTGCCTCACCAGATTAGCGTCCTTCCGTATTGCCAGCATGTGGCATACCACTTCCGGGTCAATCCCAGGCATATCCTCGTGTGTCCAAGTGAACACATCAGAGTGTGCTCGTAGGTACTCGACCAGATTCTCCCTTAACGGCCCACTAATGCCCGAGCTAATCCGAACCTTCTTCTCATTATCGTCTGGTCTTATTCTGATTTCCTCAAGCTCCTCAGCGGGCTCCTGTCTTCCATTCTTCGACTCTCCCCTTGAATCTAATGATGTTATTTGCATTATTTCCTTTGCTGCCACAGCGTAGCAGCTTCTTGCAACCCTCTAACTGCCCTTGACGACTTCTACAGCCCCATTCACTTGATACTTTAAGACTAAGTAGTGGGTGGATAATACCAACTAGCTGATCCTCATGAAAGGCCTTCATAGTATTGCTTGGTAGGGGCTGACTTCATCCACCACCACAAAATCTAGCATCATGTTCTTTTCAAAAGGCCTCGAGCCCATAATCACAACCAGTTTGATGGTTCCCAGAGGGGTCGGCCTTCCTCCCCCAAACCCTTTCAGGAAGGTGCTCGTCTTTTCAAGGCTCACATCCGCTATTCCCAAATCATCGAGTGTAGACTCAAGAGAATGTCCATCGAACTTCCCGAATCTACTAGAATTCGGTCGATCCCTTATTGGCAATATTTGCCTTCGCCACCAAGGCATACTCGTGGGGGTACAGCACCCCTTCCTCGTCCTCCTCCGTCCACATGATGGTTACTTGCCTTAGCCTTTTTTACAGTAGGTGCGATGAGCAGGACCTCCTGGCCAGCAGAGGCGTATCTGCAATAGTTCTTTCGGGCCTTATTCGAATTTCCTGCCATTGTGGGTCTTCCTGCGATCACCCTCGTAGTTGGTGGCTCAAGGTCCATACTGCAGGCTCGGCTATCTTTCTTTAGCTGCTGCTCGACTACTGGATGACCCTCTTCAATAAACTCATCAAATCCCGACATTTCGACGTTGAGTGGCCATGGTCACCGTGGAAGCGATAGAACCTCCCCCTATCTCTTTTGCCGGCTGGTTTAGACATTGGTGTCAGGGGGCTCAGCAGGCCTCGTTCCTCTGTCACTTGGAATATTTCCTCGAGCGACACCTTCAATGGTGTGTACTGTTTGTAGGCGGGGCTTTATTCAACCACCTGTACTGTCCTATCCCGAAGGAAGCTTCCCGGATGCGGGGGTAATGGGCGATCAGCTCTGTTGTTGTTCGGCATAGGTCGACTTGGTGGTTAGTAGCCATCTTGCTGCCTATATTCCTTATGGTCCCGATCGGGGGACCTGCGAGGTGAAGCGGGAGCCACTCGTAGCTGGGGAGCTTTCTGATGGGGATTATAGGGAGCAACCTGCTCCCTTATTACCCTGGAAGTCGGTGTTCCCCGAGCAGGACCTCATTTTTCTTTCCTTTTCGCTCCACTGCCCTGCTCACTTCTTAGTTTCACGTCCTTTTCCTCCTCAATAACCATGTCCATCTTCACCTGTTCGTACGTACCATAGCCTCTCCATCCTGATCCCATCCTTTAGCCCCCTCAGCACCTGAGGGTGATTGAATGCCCCAAGATCTAGAACCGACTGGTGATATCTTTTGACAAACTCCTGGAGGACTCCCCCTCCCTCTGTTTTATTTTTGCCAGCTCCATCATGTCATCTTCGGGGGTCACCGTGCCCCGGAATTGCTCCGTAAATTCCTTGAACATCTGTTCGAAGCTCAGAATGCTTCCCCGCTGTAGCCTGCGGTATCATTCTCTCGCCATTCCCTCTAGAGTAAGTGGGAAGGCCTTGCACCGACTGGGCCACCGCCGAGCCTCAGATCTCGGCCATGTCATTGAACTGTTCTATTTGCACCAAAGGGTCGCTCTTCTCTGAGAACTACAAATCTAGGAAGTGGAAATCCCAGGGGATTGTGACGCCCATGATCTCTGCTGAGAGCGGGGACTCATTGCCCAAAATTATCCTCTAACTCGGGCCTTTCTCGTTTCCTCGGAGGCCCTCCACAACTTGCACCAATCTGTTCACTTCCCTATCCAATTCCTCCGTGCGGGAGGTAGGTGTCGTATCTTGCAAGTGTTGATGGGATTCCATTTCCTCCAGGTTCGTCCCTCCTTCCCAGTAACATTTGGTATTTTTGGTCTCTAGGCTTCATCTCCCACATGCTCCCGGTGGGGCGTTCCGCTGACTGGACTCGGGAACGTCATTGCTTGCTTTCCTATGTCCCTCCCTGAGTTCCTGTAGGATGGATGTCAGCGTCTCCATTTGTCTCTCCATCCGATCTATCCTCTCTTAGATTTCCCTATTTTGGGCCTCATTGGCCACCTCTCTCAACGTCACCGACTCCTATGGACTTATTCCTCTCCTGTTATTTCCTCTCATTGTTGTGTTGTGTTTTTTGAACGTGCCGGGAAGTCAGGCTTTTTAAAATGATCCCCACATAAAGCGCCAAAATGTTGATGCTGTTTTCTGCTTGCTCCCGAGTAAAGCTGTAAATCAATTGAGAATGAGGCATTCAGAATTGGTACAATGGTTTAGAATTGTGGAATTACCTTGTATTGCAGGATTTTTCAGTTCTTATTAAATAAGTGGTCCATGGAATATGTTGATGCTGTTTTCTGCTTGCTCCCGAGTAAAGCTGTAAACTTTTGCTCGTAGGATGTTCGAGCAGGGGTCCTTTCCAATCTCCGCTCTTTTTCGTTCACTCGGAACAATGATTTCCTTTGGCCTGTGCTCACAAAAATAATGTCAGGGGTCACCGGGTGTTTTTTCGGGGAAAACCCTCCGACGCTCAAGTCAGTAATCGAGTGATTCTTTTTGTATCCCTCTTTGTTTGAAGGACTGGAGAAATGAGGTGATTTTCAGATAAAAGTAAAGAGAATCTAAAATATTTAAGGAGACAAGGGGGAGAAAAGAGAAGAAGAATATGAAAAAGAACTAGAAAAAAGAACCCCCTCAATTTACTCTTCTGCCCCTCATTATCCTTCCGTTTTCCAGCCCTTTTTCTTCCTGGACAGCCGTCCCTGTATCAATGGTGTCTTGGCCCCTCTGACAGCTGGGGTTACCACGGCACACCCCGGGGATGTGGGATGTCAGGCGAGTATGGGTTCCTACGGCCTAATGATGGTGTCGTGCATGCGCGTATGAAATGATGACACTGTAGGGGTGTGTGCCGGCCATCGGTAACAGTGACGACACTCTACTGCGTGGGGTTTCTGCCAAGTATCGATCGTCGTGTTAAGTTATCGGGAGGAGGGGCCAACTTGTTTTGAACCGGTTATGCTCGAATCTTGCCTTTCCTCCGTGTTGTCGCTGGTGTGACGGGGTCATGTTCGAAGGCTCGAAGAACTCGAGCAGAAGAAGAAGGTCAGGGTCCGACCAGCCTTGGGGCACTTGACCTTGACCGGCTTTGAAGCCTAGCGAGGGCGTCTTCGTGCCAGTGGTCAAGTCTTCTGCTCGGGCTGGGTTGACCTCGAGCAGGCTTGCTCGGTATTACCCAAACAGAATATGCAGGAAGGTTTGCTTAAAAACCTCAGCCTTTAGCTTAAACTTTTCATCTGTCAGATGATAACTTCCTTTCCAATCAATAATGTATTTTGCATATGCTGATGATATTCCAATATTTGTGCCTGTGCATGTGAGTTCATGTTTTTTTTCTGATGCTATTCATTTATTATTCAACTATCAGGAATTTCAGCTTAACAGAAAAACATTCAGTGTTGTTGCAGGGATAATTGTAGCAATCAGCTGCTGTGCTGCAATAGGGAAACTGGGTTCTGGGCGTATTTCCAGTCCCATGTTTAAAATGTCAATTGAGGATGCATCAATAGAGTTAATGGATATTTTATATAGTTTTGTATCTGTGGACAAGCAGCATCAATTAGCTACTTAGGCAGGATTTGAACTAGACTTCCTCTCCCATTTTGGCAAAAGGGTACTGCCCTGCAATAACATTGAGGAGCTACAATTTTGGATTGGGTTGGCTCAGAAGAAACTATTAGTCGTATTCTATAGAGAGAGTGTACTTTTAGAGACCAAAACTTTGCATGAAAAGGTTGGTTCTATTTTTTTGACTCATGTCACTATTTTTAAGGACTTTGCTCAGTGGTCTATTTGGTCCATGTCTGTCATTCAATTAGAATTGCCTTCTCTCATCTTCACACTTGTCAACCAGGATGTTATGGATACTAATTTGTATATTCTGTATTTGATCAGTTGACTTGAACATTAAATTTTGACAGGTTCAAGCAGATAGTTTGGTTACTCTAGGACTTTCTGCATATTTGGGAAGAATGACTAGAAAATTTTTATTAAGGGCATAAATGATATTGATGAGATGGTTAAGGACTTCCTCAGGTAAAATAATTTATAATGTTTTAGTATATCTTTAAAACTAAGATGCATGGAGGTCAAATAATGCTTTGCCTACAACTACTTGAAGTGTGGTAGTCTTTTCATTTGCCAAGAGATTTCTTCCATATCAGTGTATCAACTCTTCATGGAGGTAAGCTTCCGTCAATTTTATTGGAATTGTAACTGCAAAATGAAAATTGTTTGAATGTGTTAAAAATTCATCTTTACAGGTAGTAACTGATGAAATCAGGTGGCTTGACTTTTATGCTGTTTTTCCGTCCTGCTAGCAAGAGAGAAGATCCAAACATCATACCATTCAAGCAGAGAAGGAAATTATTCTATCAAATGTTTTTACTATTTGCTATGATGTGTTCTCTGGGTTTGCTCACTTCACTCGTTCTGCCCAACAGCCCTTGGAGGCTGAATTGCTAGCTTTCTTGCTCCGGAGGTAACCAAAAATATCTTGTTCACTTTGAAGCTTTACATGTTTTGAATTTTGCATTCAAGTGGCCCAACAACTATTTTTTAAGATATGGTGCTGCCTTTTTTCCCCCCCTCCCTATCCCAGCCAAAGCCTGCTAACAGTTTGCCTAGATGACTACTGGACTGCTTATGATATATCAAGGTATGTTGGTGCCTGGAGTGATGTTTTGAGTAATTTTGAAATGACTGAAGATGGGTAGTGATTACATTTCTGTTTATGTTCTCTAGTAGTGGAATGCTAAAGAATTCAGAAACAAGGTCTTCTGATCGCATACCATCTTTAGAAGCTAAAAGCACAAACAGGTTCTCTGCAGCTCTTGAAGCAAAAGAAAAGCCAACTGACTTGGTGACATGGGAAAATACAAACAATAAATCTCAACATCAATTTAATTTGAGAAAGGTACGGCTAACTAGTAATGATAGTTTATGCCAGGTTGGTATACATTACTTTCGATAACCCAAGCATCCATGTGAAGGTGTTTTTGGTTGCCAACATAATTTTAATTGAAAATTGGGACAATCAAAAGTTGCCATGGGATCTAAAAATAAGGGAAATATTTGAAAAACATGTACCATGATTGGTTGTATTGGGATGATAGAGAAATTTGGTGTCCAAATGATTTTTTCTTGAATCACTGTATTGTGAGAGAGAGGCAGACCAGTTTGTGTTCGTCTTGGTGGCGTTGCATGTTTGCCTCACACTCAGATTTGTAATGGCAGGACAGCAGCTCAGCAAGGGCCTTTATGGAGAGGACCTATGTTGCCAAATCAAATACCCAGCAAGAAGGTGTAATTATGAAATACAGCATCAAATTGATGTCTACTAGCTCGGTAAAGACTGTTCCTTGCTTGTTGTCAACAATCTGATTTTTTGTGAAACTTTATATAATGTGAATTGTTTAATAGGATGTATGGATGGGGACTCAATTGCTCTTTATAGATATCATGACGTCTCTAGAACTACTCTTAAGGCAGCTGAAAGGCCGCATGATTACAATGAGGGAAAGAAAGAAGATAAAAAGAACCATAAATGATATTGCTACACTCATCCCAATCACAATTCTAATGCTACTTTCAGTAAGAGCTTATTTTATCCTCTTTTTATTGTAATCTCCATAGTTAATCACCAATGACAAAGACAATGTATCTAAACATAAATTTTTCCTTTTTTTTTGCCTTAATGAATTGCAAAGTGAACTAATATCTGACTGTTCATATAAGAATTTTTCACAATCAAGCTGCCTTTGCTGGAAATGTATCATGTCTTAATATATTTATAATAGGTTTAACATTGTCAAATTTGATGATATGTATAAATGGAGAGGTGTGTAAGGAAGCTTTACAAGAGACTCGTACTTTTAACTATTTGCCTCTTTCTGCAGAATCATCATCTTTCTAGTTATCGTATCTCCCTTTTTCCTAGGAATAATTAAATGATCCATTTAGGCACAAAGAGCAAGGATAATTTTTCCCCAAGGAAATGATGTCATATAAGCTCAATTTTTTATTCTACTTTAGTTTTCCTTATTTTTCCTTTCCCTTTTGAGATGATAATCCTAGTATGTTATAAGAGCTGTAATTGGTCCCTGTTTTTCCTTTCCTTTCTAATTTTCTAACTAAGTTGCAATTGGCCGCAAGGGCATGTAAAAGTATGGCAAGCATTAACAAGGAACTGCAGCCTTCAGCAAATTTAAAGACCAAATTAAGGTCCTAGTTTTCATTTGGCTCGATTTCTTTCAATGATAGACAGGAAGCTGGTTTATTAAAGTGTGATAGATTGCATGTCTAGTAACTCACTTTTATTGTTACATCATCTTGTTGTCTCATTTACTTAGAACATTTCTTTTTTTTCTTTTTATTTTTGGTGCCTCACCTCTGTATCTCTCTCAAAGACACATTTTGCGTTCTTCTTGTCAGTCCTTAAATATGTGGCAATTTAAATTATGAGGTTATAATAAGGAGAGTTTTATCACAGCATCAAGAAAACAATTATCAAAGATCTGGTTGCATCTTCTCTCTTTTTTCATTACTAGTTATCTGCCATAGGCCATGCAGCAATGCTAACAGCCATCAAGAAGTATATGCCATCTATGGTAAATCTTGTTCTCTTCCAATTAAGGAACACTCTTTGGCTCTCTTTCTCTCCTACTAATTTTGTTTCCACTGTCTGTTATTAGATTCCTTCTCCATATTCTACAGAGCAGCTGGATTTTGTGAAACGACTAGAGAGAAATAAGAAAATGGAAGTTCAGTCATAGGGCAACTTGGAAGATCCACCCACAATGCCATGACTATAGTTTGTACAAAATCCCATTGGCTAAGAAATTTTATGCTTTTGCTGCTTATTCTTTGCAATTTTAAGGAATTATTATAAGTTCTCGCTTTCAAATATTGTAAATATGTGGATACATGCATATATGCCAGGAAACGGAAATGCAACCTGTATATACAGCTTGTCAAATCCATTTGAAGATGCACTAAGCTATTCAAATTCGATAGTGCTGTAGTAGATTGTCTTAAAAAATATATGTAAAACTTAAATGGTGCTGGTTGCATTCTGGTGACTGCTTTTGAGTCTGTAAAAGCTAAAGCTTTATTACAGACTTGCAGCAGAAGTCAAGTTTCATAAGTCACCATATGGTTCCAGCGGTGTCTTTGACTCCAAAGAGTAAAGGAAACAGGGTCATTCAGCTGAGCAATTGATTTAAGAAGAATTTAAATCTATATGGATAAATGTAGCGTATCACATATAATTCAAACTTTAGAATATAAATGTATTCTTCTTATTATTTTTTCCAGAACACAAATTACACAAAAAAAAACCAGAATAACCAAGTGATGAAAATCTTGTGTATTAATTTGATTTGGGTGTACCTTAAAAGAAACTTATTTGCGGATTAACAAATTGTGTGTCTATCTAGAGAAAAATATAAAAGTGAGGGATCCTAATGTTATTTGCTCGTGTAGAAAAGGCATTACCAACAACTTATACAGATTGGTTACCAAGTGTTGTTGTTTTGTTTATACGACTCTTTTCATTAATCTAAATATTGTTATTATTTATTAGACTATTTCCCATTAGATTATATTGCTAACCCTGAAATTTCTTTCCGGCAAAAATAAAATAATTCTAAGAACTTATTTTATTTTATTTTGTATTATTTCATTATCTTGTGTTTATTAGGATGATTTGATTCAGATTAGGTTGTTAACAAGCTTTAGTATATAGCATTCTGATTATTTTACAGAATTAAAGATTATGGCGGAAACAATTGAAGCTGTGGATCGAATATCTGATTTGCCTGATTATTTTTCATTCATCACATTATGTCTCCTCTCTCTGCAAAAGATGTTGCTAAAATTAATACATTGTCAAAGAGGTGGAATTTTTTGCAAAAAAATCATTCCCCGTCTTGGATTTTGATCAAACTCTGTTCGCAAAATTTGATCAACCTAGCTTCATAGAATATGGTCCGCATCCTGGTACATTTATTTTCCTTCCCAGAGGAAATGTAGAAGATTTCACAAAGATGTGAAGAAATTCACTAGATTTATTGACAGTTCAGTTCTTGGCTTCTGCAAGCTGCAAGAACAAGATTTCTTTGCATAAATTTCGGCTATTCATAAGTCTTGTAACCTCAGAAGATCATATTTTCTTATTGTTGATAAATGGATAGGATTGCCTATAGCGCATGGGGTGAGTTAGATGTCCATATCCTTACCAATTATATGACAATGTATATGACAATGTACGCTTTGCCTCAAAACATTTTTCTCCGCTAAATCGGTAACAACTTTGAGCCTAAGCTACTGCAAATTGGAGCTACCATTAGATATTATAAGCTTCCATTCTCTCAAAAAGCTGAAGACTTGGAACAACAATTCAATTCTCTCAACATAACTACTGTTTTTGGTGAATAAATTGATATCCGGAACTTTAAGATTAGGTGCTCTATAGACACAATAACCTTTCAAACCCCTAACAGCAGAGAAAATTCAAATATTCTAGCAAAGGGCATTCACTGGTAGGCTTTTGAACCATCTGTTCATTTATACATACTCTACATCTATCCACTCAACTTGAAAGACCATTCCTGATTGACATGGATGGCTATTGAAATTTAAAGGTTTTGGATTTATTTTTACCCCACTTTTACACAAACGAGTTTGATGATATTATCTCAATGTTTCCCTTGCTTAAGGAACTGTATGTCACTGCATTTATTAATTTCCTTTAAAGGGTTAGAATTTCAGGTATCAGACTTAAGACATTGCATTTGAAGGTCAGTGAGATTGATGCTCCAAAGTTTCCTTCACTTTCTGGAATAATTCAATCCCCTTTGGTTCAATAAAGGTTCCATGTTCGTGGGTAGTCAAATTTTTGAATAATGCAGACCTTGACGCTGATTGGTACCTTGCCATGAAAGAAGTTCTTGGAAAGTCCAATCATATTGAAAAATTATTCATAAATATGAAGTCAGAGAAGGTATGTGTATAAATGTTAGAAAGTTGATTATTAACATTTCGATTGTTCTGTTCATGCTTTTATGATTCCTAATTTCTTTTTTCTTTTCGGTGATTATTCAGATTTCTCCTTTTTAAAGTTTACAAATTGAATCTAAATATGGATGTGTCACCATCAAGTTTCTCAGCTTTGTTTCATGGAATTTTTGAGATGTGCCATTCTAGGATTTTGTCTACAACAACAGAGGATGAAGTACAATGCAGATTCTTCGAGGTATGTTCGTTGTCCTAGAAGATGTTACTAATACAATTTGTTTGCATGCTAATCGTATGCTCTTAAGATCATAATCAAATGTATTTTTAATCAATTATTTGCATCTGCTTGATCTATAGTGGCTATATGAGAAACTAAAGAAAGGACAAAGGAGATGCTAGTTGTTGTATTTCTCATAGTATCAAGTGTTGGCAACATTACTTCAATGTTGTACATATTAAGACCTCCATACTATCCAATAATCAAAAGCCTCTTAATGGATATAGTTTGATGGACATGTGGCCTATCCTTCCTGAAGATATTCTTTAGTTTCATGTGCTTTGATGCAACATGCTGAGAAGGCTTAGGTTTTGTTTCATCAATTTCTGAAGCATTTAGGTATATTTGTTCTATGTAAATGTTGATAATGCTCTAAAGCTCAGTTCTCTCAGTTTTTTTTTTTTTAATTTGATTCCAATCAAGGGTTTTAAGTATGTTGTTTTGATACATTCCTTCCACCATTGTCTCTGGTATATCTAACTTTTAACTTTGAAACCATCACTGATAGAGCTTTTGGCTTTGCTAGAGGGTTTTGTTGCATGAGGAAGTTAAGAGTCTCTTGAGCTCAAAATATAGTTCACGGCTGCAATGCTTGTTTCTTCAGAATTTGTGTCTAATTTACATAGGCATTTAGTCCATCTTTTCATTTTTTGGAAGTTTGCTAATAAGATCATTAGCCCTTTTTAAAAATAAATAAATAACTAAATAAGAGATCTAAATTATGTACATTATACGTGAATCACAACCTGATGCTAATGAACCTTTAATTTTATGGGTGTGCAAGCAATTGATGAAAGCACAATTCAGATCTTTCTGGATAAATGTAACATCTCAATATAATTAAATAAAAGTCGGTTTCAGAATCTCAAATCGGAATACCATAACTGCTATAGCCAGTGATTTACAACAGCACTACTAAATGGGAAACCCATTGAATCATCCAATAGAAGATCAGCAAAGCCACAACTGTTTAAAATACCAAGACATTTGAAAGAGTTCCTTATATTATCCGCAATAAATTATCAAAATTGAAACATCTCGGTGAAAACTGCACTCAGCAAATGCCAGTTAAGATCAAGCGAAGATCTCTAAGTAAAATTCTTGGTATATCTTTAATTAATGCCGCCAACATTTGATGCGATACAAATAGCAACAGCTAGCATGTCTATTCCTCAGGTACTTGTAAAGGCACTATTGGGCACGCAAATGTGATTTAAAGTCAATTAAAATTCAAGTTCCTTTACAGACTTTGAATTGCTAAACTACTTATATTGTATGATACCAGCACTACAAAGATCAATGGCGATACTCTGACTCATTTCAAAAACAGGAAAGTATGAGATAGTTCTAATAAGATGAACTTACCTCAATGATCTTTTTTCTCTCTCCAACATTCATCGACAGAAAAAATCTTACAACGACAAACTGAGAGAACGCCGTTGAACAAAGCCTCATAATTTGATGGAGGTATTTCTATATCGAGAGATAAATTCTCAACTTCACAGTTGAATGGAGGCAAAGTTTCTACAAATCCCTCTGATCCAAATGAAATCTTGATAAATCACAAAAAAAAAAAAAATCAGAAGGAATAAATTGTTCAGAATGACAAAAAATTTAGTAACAGTGGTAGAATGTTACTGATCCGTTCTAAAGGATTTGTAGACATACTTTGCTAGATTTGACACATATGCTGATATCTTCAATTCGATTGGATTGTGCAAGAAATTCATTCCCTTTAAGGTACCAGAAAGTGTCCATATCACCTTCCTTTTTGATGTAAGCTTTCCAAGGACATGGAGCATGTACAAAAGAGACAAGAATTGGATTATTCATGTAAGAAATATGGCAACCCTTTTGAGGAAATTATTGGATTTATTTATCACATTGTAAACTAGCATAAATTATTTTTATTGTTCTATATTTTATCGAATTAATATGTAACTAATGTCAAATATTGGAAGCAATCTTAACAGACTCTTTTATTAAGAGATTAAATATTGTGTTAATGAGTTTGATTTTGTTATACCCTATATAGTAGTATATTATAGACAAGTATAATATTTAATTGTGTTGTTATAACTTATAATGGGATGAACAATTTTGTACTAACATATGAGAGGTCCTTGCACTCAGCCACAGTATTTAAGTGACTTTAGCCCATTGAGAGTTCACCGTTGAAAAAACTGGGGCATGAGTGTAGTGCACCACTCTTTTTCTTTTCTCTCTCGATTTTACTATTTATATGCACAGTACACTCAAGCAAATTTCGAACTAAGGTGAAGAAAGTAGCTTGTAGGACTTGGATATGTTTCTTGGCAGCCCATACAAGCTCCATAACAAGTTTAAGCTTGGATTCATGGTTAATCAAAGTAAATATCAATTTTTTCCTAAAATATGTGTTTAATTGAAAATGTAAGATCAAGGACAATAAATTCAAATTTAATTTAATAATTGGTATCAGAGCCTATTGTTATGCATTTCCTTTTGAACCATGGTCATTTTGTTGATGAATAAAGATTTGACTCATCCATAGCATTTTTCTTTATTTTTGAATTTTTTGATTCCGAGCATATTTGAACAAATGGTTATTGAATAATGCATAGGTGATGTTTGTGGAGTAAAGATATAACTTTTTCATGATTTTTGATGGCCAAAATTGGGTTGTTCAAGCAAAATATTACTGTAGTATCATTGTAGCTATTGTAGTTTTATTGTGAGGAAGAAGATGAAGTACAATGAAATTATCATTTCAGTCCTTAAGTTTATAAATTTATATTATAGCCTAAATATTTTTTAAACTTTACGATTGGCTCGTCGGCTGAAAGTTAACATGGGCTAATATCATTTAGATCCCTAATATTTTATATAATTATTATTTAGCCCATAAAATTATCATCGGTCTTCAAACTATTTTGAAATTATATTATAGCCCAAAATTTCTCTAAATATTATTTTGGCCCTTAATTTTAAAAATTATAATAGAGACTAAAAACTTATTTATTCTATTCAAAATTTGGACTAAATGTTTTGTTATTATAAATAGTGGCTATAATTATGAAAATTATTCATTTAACTCCAAAATTTTCATAATTTTTGGCAGTTTTTCAGAATTTCAATTATGAAATAATCCATCATTGTTGTATATTATGGGCAATGCATTCTTACATTTTATTAAGGCATATAGATATTTTAATTTAATTTAATAGTTTGATAAAAGTTTTAATTATGTTTTATAAAGTTTATTTAGTCTCAATTTTAGTTAATGTGTGAAATCATATGCATAGTAAAACTTCAATTTAGAGTGATTGTGTCTACTTGTCGTAGAACCATTCATGATAAATTATTCGAGTGCTTTACAATTAATTGCCCATTTATAATTATTGATTATGGATTGTGTGATGGATTATTGTTGATATAACCAAGATTCACACGGTGATGATATTGCCTTGTCGACGAAATCACTATTTAGTAGGATGCGTGGGTAGGTAAAGAGATTTGTTGGGTATTTTCTACTGAGTGGTTGAATTATTCTATCGGTAATAGGTCAATGTTGATGTTATATTCAACTTGTCTCGCTTTATCTTTGGGTTAGAGCACTCTTATTTTGTTAAAGAAAGTCTAACATATTGTGTTGTTAATGGAGAATTATAAAATGAATAATCATTATGTATGGCATGATTTTGTTTTCACATGTCTAACAATACTTATTGTTAATTATTCAACTTTAGATATTCTTTATTTTCTCCAAATTGCCTCTATTAAGACTTTGACTGGGACAAATTATGAAGATTGGCATGAATATGTCATGTTCTATTTATTTACATTGAATAGAGACTTGACTTTGAGAGTTGATACTTGACTTTGAGAGTTGATGAACCGTCCAAGCTCACAGATAAGAGCACTACTACTGAAAGGGCAAAGTGGATGGCTTGGGATGAATCCAATAGACACTGTTTGGATACAATGAAATATATTATTGATAGAACGATAAGAGATAGCATCTCTACGTGTGACAAGGCTAAAGATTATTTGGCAGCTGTGAGAAGAACTTTGAAGAAAGTAGACAAGGTTAAAAGAGGAAACTTTCTGAGACTCGCTTGGTAATACCCAGTATGATGGCATTTCTGGGGTGAGAGAGCACATTCTCAAAATGACCAGTTACCATAAGAAGCTGGAAGACATGGATGTCAATTTGCCTGATGACTATCTGGTATTTCAAATTCTTGAATATCTTCCACTACAGTTCGGCAATCTAGGAAGTCAATACAATACTCAGAGAGACACTTGGAATATCAATGAGTTAACCGCTTATATAGCTCAAGAAGAAGAATCATTAAAAAAGAAAAAAAATCCCACACTGCTATGATGGCCACTACTAAAGAGAGTGGGAGTGTGAAGAAAAGCTCTTCAAATGGTAGCAATAAGTTTTTTAAGAAGAAAAAGAAGTCTGGAAAGAAAACTTCACGTGGCAAATCTTCTACTACTTCTTATTCCACTTCTGAAGGCTTTAAGGAAAAATGTCATTTATGTAAGAAACTTGGGCACAAGAAAGCTGAATGCAGAGGATTCAAAGTATGGCTGGAAAAGAAAGGTACTCATGCAGTTTTTGTGGGCTTTGAATTCAATCTTATTGATGTTCCTTTTAATATTTAGTGTTTGGATACTGGTGTGACCATTAATATAAAAATTCCTTACAAGAATTCAAAAGCAGGAAGGAGCTCAATGTAAGAGAGCTAATTGTACATATGGGTAACAGAGTAAAGATCAGAGTTGAAAGCATAGGAGTTATTAGGAAATTCCTAGCAACAGACTAATTTTTGGATCTATCAGATACATTTTATATTCTTTCTATTAAAAGAAACTTGATATCTGTATCTATTTTGGATAGATGTGGCTATACTTTTCATTTTGGTGATAGAAAAGTTTACTTATTCCTCAATTCAGAGTTAATTGGTTCTAGTACTCTATATGATGGCTTATATATGATTGATTTATTTTCTTATGCTGTTGAATCATCATCCAATGCAGATGTTATGAATGTTGTTGGCTCTAATTGTAAAATGGTTGATGAAAATTCGTTTATGTTGTGGCATAAACGGTTAGGTCACATTTTCAAACAAAGGATGGAAAAGCTCATTAAAAATAGTATTTTTCATAATCTATAATTTTCTGATTTTGACACTTGTATTGATTGTATCAAAGTCAAACTTACGGCCAAAACTAGAAAAGAGAGAATACGGAGAAGTCAATAGGTTCTGGAGTTGACATATACAGAAATTTATGGGTGGTTTACTCCTATTTCTATAAGTGGTTATACGTACTTCATCATATTCATCGATGACATTTCTCGTTATGTTTATGTTGAGCTTCTTACTGAAAAGTTTGAATCATTATATGTTTTTCAATTCTTTAAGGCTAATGTTGAGCTTTAAAAGGGCAAAAGAATTAAATCAGTAAGATCAGATAGAGGTGGTGAATACTATGGCCGATATTATGAAACTGGGCGTAATCTTGGACCTTTTGTTAAATTTCTTTAGGAATGTAGAATAGAAACTCAAGACACAATGCCTGGACTTCGAATAAAATGGAATTGCAGAAAGAAGAAACCGTACCCTTGTTGACATGGTGTGGTACATGTTGAACAACTCCACCTTATCGATTTTCTATGGGGTGAAGCCTTGAAAACTGCTGCTTACATTTTGAATCAAGTACGCAGTAAACAGTTCTATATGTATCAGTTGTCGGTAGCTTGATGTATGCTTAAGTTTGTACACATTCTGACGTTGCTTTTGCAGTGAGTGTAATTGGAAGATACTTGAGCAATCCTAGTTTTGAACACTAGAGGACTGCAAAGAAAGAGCTCAGATATTTACAAGATACCAAAGACCTTATATTGACATATCAGCAATCTGACTACTTAAACATATTTGGATATTCTGATACTAATTTTGTATGATGTCTGAAAAATAAGAAATCCACATATAGTTATATCATTATGATGGCAGGAGGAACTATATCATGGAAGAGTGTCAAGTAGACACTTATACCTTCTTCAACAATGGAGGCATAGTATGTAACATGTTTTAAGAGTATACGTTAAGCTTTATGGATGCAAAATTTTATTACAGGGTTAGATTTTTTGTTGGCTGTGCTAAGGCCATTAAAGATATGCTGTGATAATTCTGCAGTTGTTTCTTTCTCTTATAATATAGGGAGTTCCTCTTACTTTAAGTATATTAATGTTAATACTTATTTGTGAGAGAGAAAATTACTCTATCTTATGTATTAGTAGAGTATATACCTACAGAACTCATGTTAGCTTATCTACTTACTAAAACTTTAACTCCAAAATTTTTTAGGGATCATGTGACTCATATGAGATTAATAAAATCCTCTTTTATATGTTCAGTCAGTGGGAGTTCTGGTTTGTATTATATGTTACAAGTTAAATGAGATTTTTTATTACTCATATTTTATTACTTTGCATGCATATTGTTATATAATATTGATAAGCCATATATTATATACACATTTGGTCGATTATAGTATTATGTATATTGTGAGAATATTGTTGTCCGAGACATTTGGTTTAGTCTCGATATGGACATTTTGTATTGAAGCATTTTATCTTGGCTTCATTGTGCTTTCTTGAGACATTTAGTTTCAGTCTCATTATGGTTATAAGATAGCACAGATTCCTTGAGACATTTTGGCACTAGTCTTGTTATGGTAAAATAGATGCTTGCTTCTTGAGACATTTTGATATAGTCTCATTATGGTTATAAATAAGCGATAGTCTAGGAGACATTTTGGTTTCGTCTCATTTTGATCATATTTTCATGATTATACTTGTATACTACTATTTAGTCATGTGTTTATGAGTGTCTTGTTGTGTGGAGTATCCTATCGATGCACACATGATTTGATATTTGTGACATATTTTGGACTTGTTTATATTTGAGTGATTGCTGACATTTGACCTTTTGTTATAGTCACATATTGATTAATTCGATTGTTTTCAAAATATTTTATTTTTTAAATCTATCATTAGAATGACTTATGTCGTTCAAGTAGGAGATTGTAGGATTTATTTCTCATATATTGTGGACTAGTATAAATCATTTTAATTGTTCTATATTTTATAGAATTAATACGTCACTAATGTCAAATATTAAAAATCAATTTTAAAAAACTCATTTACTAAGTGATCAAATATTGTGGTAATGAGTCTGATTTTGTTATACCCTATGTAGTAGTATATTATGGATAAATATAACATTTAATTGTATTATTATAGCTCATAATGGGATGGACAATTTTGTACTAACATATAAAGGCTCCCTACACTCAGCCATAATATTTAAGTAATTTCAGCCTATTAAGAGTTCATTGTTGAAAACTCTGGGGCATAAGTGCAGTATACATCTCTTCCTCTTTTCTCTCCTAATTTTACTATTTATATGCACAGTACATTTAAGTCAATTTCGATCTGAGGTGAACGAAGCAACTTGCAGGACTTGGATCTATTTCTTGGCAGGCCATACAACCTCCATAACAAGTTTTTAAGGTGTGGATCAAATCTCAGAGTAGCCTACTAGTATTATCCATGACATTATGATTATGTATCACATGTCCACTAAAGAGGTAACCCAAACTTATACACTATCGAAGAGATGGAATTTAGTAAAGAAATCATTCCTAATATTGGTTTTTGATATAATTGACTACATAGGAATAACTTTGGATCCTAATATCTTCATATATGGATAAAGAAAAGATTTTTCGAAAATGTATAGAGTAATTTGTAAGTACTTTGATTCGTTACTTCTTCAATCCTTTGAGCTTACATTTAGTATATAAAAGTTTACGCTATCAATATGTCCACCTGATGTTGAAAAATCAATTTATCTTTGTTGATAAATGGATAGAATAAGGCAAAAGAATTGGAATTCAATGTCCTAACAGATAGAAATTCAATATACACTTTGTCTCAAACAATCTTTCTGCTAAATTAGTAACCACTTTAAATCTAGGTGGTTACAAGTTAAAGCAACCCTCTGATACTATAGGGTTCCTTTCATTCAAGAAGCTAACACTATACAGAGTTGGTATTAGTGAATGCTCTTTGCTTGAAGATTTGTGTTTTTAATGTTATTGGGGTCTAGAATGTTTACGTATCGTTAAGTTATTCAAACTTGAGAGTCTAACTATCCTTATATGAGTTGTTAGAATTGAAATTGATATTCCAAATATTCAAGAATTTACTCTTGGATTTAGAAAGGCCTACAGTATTTCACATAAGTGGGTGTGCACATTTAAGAACTTTAAATTTGGAGAGTAATACTTTGAAGGACTGTAAGCTTCATACCGTTCTCTCGAAACTTACTCTACTTGAAAATTTGTCTGTAAGTGACTGTCATTTTTGTTGAAATAAATTTGAATTTATTGCCCTTGATCTTAAATTTCTAATGAAACATATATTTTAGGAAAAATTTGAGTTTTACCTTGATTATCCTTGAATCTAAGCTTAGAAACTTGTTATGGAGCTTATTTGGGTTGCCAAGAAACAGATCCAAGTTTTATAAGCTGCTTCCTTCACCTCAGATCAAAATTTGCTTAAGTGTACTATGCATATAAACAGTAAAATCGAGATAGAAAAGAGGAAGAGGAGTGCATTGCACTCATGCCCTAGTTTTTTCAACAGTGAACTTCTATTCCCAATAGGCTAAAGTCACTTAAATGATATAACTGAGTACAGGGACCCCTCATATGTTAGTACAAAATTGTCCATCTCATTATCAGCTAACATGAGCTCTATAGGTATATACTCTACTGATGCATAAGATAGAGTAACTTTCTCTTTCATAAATAAGTATTTAACATCAATTAGCTTTAAGAGTTGAGGAACTCCCTGTATTATGAGAGAAAGAAACAGCTGCAGAACTATCACAGTATATCTTTAATGGCTTCGGGACAGTAAAAAAAAGATCTAACCCTGTGATAAAATTCTGCTTCCATAATACTTGACGTGTAGCCTCAAAATATGCTACATATTCTTTCTCTACTGTTGAAGAAGCTATAAGTGTCTGCTTGACACTCTTCCATGATATAGCTCATCCTGCCATCATAAAGATATAAGCAAATATGGATTTCTTGTCTTGTAGATATCCAGCATTGAAATATCCAACTATGTTTAGGTAGTCAGATTATTGATATATCAATGTAAGATCTTTGGTATCTTGTAAATATCTGAGCACTTTCTTTGCAGTCTTCCAGTGTTCAAAACTAGGATTACTCAAGTATCTTCCAAGTATATTCACTGCAAAAGCAACATCAGAGCGTGTATAAACTTGAGCACACATCAAGTTACTAAAAAATGATGCATATAGGACTGTTTGTATTCTACCTTTATCTACATCATTATTTGGATATTAAGACATGGAAAGTTTGTCACCCTTTGAAATTTTTTCTTTTCCAGGAACACAAGACTGTATATTAAACATTTTCAGAACACGATTAATATAGGTCTTTTGAGACAATCGTAGAACTCCTCCAGAACTGTCACGAAGAATCTTCATCCCTAATACATAATGGGTTTCACCGAGATCCTTTGTATTAAAATTGTATGGTAACATCTATTTTATCTCAAGTAAAAAATCAGTGTCATTAGCAGCGAGCAATATATCATCCACATAAAGCAACAAAATGATGTATCTGCTCCCACTCATCTCAAGTATATACACTGATCAACAATATTCTCTTGAAATCTAAAAGAGGTGACAATATTATGAAATTTCAGATACCACTGTCTAAACGTCTATTTAAGTCTATAAATAAATATTTGAAGCTTACACACCATGTTTTCTTTGCTAAGCTCAACAAAGCCATCATGTTGTACCATATACACATGTTTAGATAAGTTTCCATTAAGAAAAGATGTCTTCACATCCATCTGATGTAATTCTAAATTAAAATGAACTACTAATGCCATGATAATACAGAATGAGTCTTTAGTAGAAACAGAAGAGTGTGTTTTTGTGTAATCAGTACCTTCTTTTTTACTGAAACCCTTGGCCACAAGTTTGGTCTTGTATCTTTCTACCTGACTTTTGGCATCTCTCTTGGTTTTAAAAACCTATTTGCAACCAATTGACCTGTATCCATCTAGTAATTCAACTAAGTCTCAAATCTCATTGTGGTATATAGATGCCATCTCATCCTATATGACATGTGTCCAAGATGAAGATTCTGAACAATTGATGGCCTCCTGAAAGGCAACAGGGTCAGATGATAAATTACAATCAATATCATGTTCCTGCAAGTAAACTACATAATTATCAGAAATTACAAGTCTCCTGACCCTCTCGGATCTATTCAACCGCTCATCAGTGACATCATCCACTATAGCTATAAGTTCCAAAATATAATGAGATTCAAGATCAAGAGAATAAACATTAATACATAGTAATCCCATTGCAGAAGTTGGATAAGATGGGACAGGTAAAACCACAAGTTCTTCTCTTAATATAAGATTATGAGGCTCGTAACTCCCATTATTCTAATCATTCTCAAAATAAATGGCACGATCAAACTCAATAATTCTATAAGTATGGAAAGGACAATAAAACCTAGAACCCCTTTGGCATTACAATAGCCAATAAAATTACTACTAATAGTCTTCGGATCAAGTTTCCTTGATTGTGGATTATAAGGCCTTATTTATGCTCTACATCCCTAAAAATGAAAGTGACGAAGAATATGTTTCTTTCTTAATTATAATTGATAAGGAGTTTTGGGCACTGACTTACTGGGTACCAATTCAAAATGTAAGCAGCAATTTTCAAGGCTTTACCCCATAGAAAATCTAGTAAGGTAGAGTTGCCCAACATGTACTACACCATATCAAGAAGGGTATTTTTTTTTTCTGCAATTTTATTCTGTTCTGGAGTCCCAAACATTGTATATTGAGCTTCTATTCTACATTCCTGAAGAAATTCAGCAAAAGGTCTAGGATTACATCGAGTTTCATCATATCAGCTATAGTACTCACCACCTCTATCTGATCTTACTGATTTAATCCTTTTGCCATTTTGGAGCTCAATATTAGCCTTAAAGCCTTGAAAATCAGATAATGATTTAGACTTTTCAATAAGAAGCTCAACATGAATCTAATGAGAAAAGCCATCGATGAATATGATGATGACTTATAACCACCTATAGAAGTAGGAGTAAACCGCCCACAGATATCTGTATGTATCAACTCCAAAACTTGTTGACTTCTTCGAATTCTTTTTTTTTTTTTCTAGTTGTTTAGGTAAATATCATACAGGCCCCTCGAAGCCCTTCCAGCTCGAGTAAAACACCCCGAAGATAGCGTAGCTCGAGCAGAAGCCTAAGACGTCAAAGCAATCAAGGTCGGGCCGACGAGCACTCCTCTGCTGCTCGAGATCCCGTCTCCAGATCAAAGCTGCCGAGGTCAGGGACTCATAGCTATTCGAGCTCCGAGCTCTCTCTCTTCTACTCGAGGTCGTCCATCGGGTCAAAGTCGGTCAAGGTCGAGCTAAGCAATCCTTGCACCGCTCGAGGTCGTCCATCGAGTACAAAGTCGGTCGAGATCGAGGCCGAGCACATCTCTCCCGCTCGCGAGGAATCCATGACAGCAATTGGGCAAGGCCCGATCCGAGGTAACCTGGCCAGTTTTCTCAGATTCTCGGCATGCCTTTTAATGTCGGCGGGGATCCCACATGTTATAATGATGATCTCATGTTGCGGTGGCGGCACGTACCTCAAGGTGTCATCATTCCTAAGCGCACTGCAGACACGGTGATCAGCCACGTGAATCGGGTTAAGGGACGACCAGCTCATTCTAGAGAATATTCCGCCTAACTCTGGTCGTCGGAGGGACCGGATACCACTAGCGTGGGAATGGACAGCCTGGAAAGGGAAAGAGCGGGAAAAATGGAGTATAAAAGGAAACAAAGGAGAGCGTTGCGAGGGTTGGATCCTTTGACACACGAGGGTTAGCAATTTTCATTCACAAAGGATCCGTAAGCTAAAGCAGGTTCTTCCTATTCTCATCTCTCTCATCCGATTTTCTCCGAAAAACACCATACTTATCTAAAAGGGGCGAAATAATACCCTTTCATCTTTCCGGTCTCCCCAGTTAAGGGAGATACCAAAAAGACAAACCCGATCAGCGACTTGAGCGTCGAAGGGTTTTCGCCGGAACACGCCCGGCGACCCACGACCGAGTTTACGTAAGTACAGGTCCAGGAGATCTCATTTCGAAGAAGGCAGTGAGCAGGGACGAAGGAGGTAATCCTGCTCGAGCTTATCGTGAGCGGAAGGAGCGAGGCACTGTTTGAAGCCGCGAGCAGAAGGTTTAAACAGTCCTGCTCGAGCTGTTTGGAGGCACTTGTTTGAAGGTTCGAGTACTTGTTGAGGCATGCGGGAAAAGCACTGTTTGAAGGTTCGAGGTACTGTTGAGGCACGCGGGAAAAAGTGCATCAACATCTTGGCGTCATGCGTGGGGATCGGCCTGAAAGCCTGATTTCCTAATACATTCAAGACACACGACACAGCGATGAGGGAAGCAGTAGAAGAGGAGTAAGTCGGAAGAATCGGTAACTTTGAGAGAAGTGGCCAATGAGGCCCGAGCAGGGAGATCCGGGAAAGAATGGATCGGATGGAAAAGCAGATGGATACTCGACCTCCACTGTTACAAGAATTCGGGGAGGAGCAGAGAAAAAGCATGTAACGATGTCCGGAGTCCGGTAGAGGAATGCTCGTGTTCGGGAGAATGCGGGAGACGAAGCCCAGACCTGAGGCACCAAATGGTGCGGTGAGAGAAGAAACAAACATGGAGGAAGGGGTCTCGTCAACATTTGCGGGATCATGACCTGACCTCTCGTGCGGAGGAGTTGGAAGGAGAGGTCTGTGAGTTGGCACTGAGTTGTGGAAGATCTTGAGGGAGCGGAAAGAGTCCAGGTGGCGGATAATCTTTGGACAACGAATCTCCACTCTCGCGAAATCATGGGTGTCACGATCCACGTGACTTCGTTTCTGGATCTGAAATTTTCGGGAAAAAGTGATCCATTGGTGCACATAGAGCGGTTCGATGACATGGCGAGGTGCGAGGGCTGTCGGTGATCTGAGGTGTAGGGCCTTCCACTCGCCCTGAGGGAAGAGCGAGAGAATGGTGCAGTAGACTCCACGGGAAGCATTTTGAGCTTTGAGCAGGATGTGCGGGGAGTTCGCGAGAACAATTTCGAGTAGCGGTGACCCCGAGGATGACATGATGGGTTGTCGGAAATGAGGCGAGAAAGAAGGAGAGTCCCTCGGGATTTTATCAAGAGATACCATAGATCGGTCCTAGATCTTGGTGCGTTCAACAATCCATGAGCTCACGAGAGGATTGAAGGATGGTGATTCGGATGGGGAGACCATGGTACAACCTGCGGAGTCCTTCGATCCGTTCGTGATTCGGACGCGTATGAGCGGGTAAAGCTAGATATGGTAATCGAAGAAGAAAAAGCGCCAAGGCGAGAGTGAGCGGGTTAGCAGAGCGAGGAGGAAGAGAAGGGGTCCTGTCAGGGACGCAAGCTCAAAGCGTGAGGGACCGGGTTGCCCATACTGAACCACTACGGAGAGTTCCCATGGCGGATGGTCCCTCGACCACCTCGCGAGTCTCGAGTAGGGATCACGAGAGAATCTGAGGCGTCACGATGGCCATATACCCGCCACTGACCAAGAGTAGACTGAAGTAAGCCACGACGGGGTGATCGTTCATTGCCACCCAGCAGAAGCTTCTCGGGGATGAGGCGATCAAGTAGTGGAGCAGAGCCACGCTTACGGACGATATCTGAGTTGAAAGTATCTCTTGAAGAGATACTTCGAGTGGTTGAGGCGTGGGCTGCTAAGTCCTCCAGCCTCAGATGACCACGCCAGGCTATGGCGGAGGCGGGGGTAGTTACATCGTTTCTATGGAGATCACGGCCACGACACATCACGGTCTGGTGATTTGAAAAACCAGTGGAAGATTTAGTTAGGAATCGATACTGGATGAATTCGTAGAAGGAGGGCACCGGTGGTTGAACAACGACTGAGGAAAACGGCAGGCCTTACGAAATAGATCACAGACCACCATCCACGAGGTAATTTCGAGTGGGCCAGCGATGGCCGGAAGTTCCAGCAGGGCCGGAAAAACTATTGTAAATATCTATTGCTAGTAGAAGTCTGTTCACTTGCTCCTGCGCTAAGAAGGCCAAGGTTCGGCGGTGCCAATCATGTGGACGGATGAAGATGAGGAGGGGTCTTGTACCCCATGAAGATGCCACAGTGGTAAAAGCCAGGCATAGCGAACAAGGAAGTTGATCAGAATCTTGGTTGACTCGGGGAGCTTAGTAGATATTCTTTTCAAGTCCACACTCGAGGATTTAGGAATAGCGGTAGCGAGCCTCGAGCATCTGAGCACTTCCTTGAAGGGGTTCGGGGGAGGAAAGTTAATACCTCTAGGAATCATCAAGTTGGCAGTAACCATGGGCTCGAAGCCTTTCGAGAAGAACATGATGCTGGATTTCGTGGTGGTGGATGAAACCGACCCATACCGAGCGATTCTAGGGAGGCCATTTATGAGGATCGAGCCAATGCGTGCTGTCCACCCATTACTTAGCCCTAAAGTATAGGGTAAATGGGGCTATAGGGGTCGTGAAAGGTAGCCAAAGGGTGGCAAGGAGCTGTTACGCCGTAGTCGCCAAAGAAACTATGCAGATTACCTCGCTAGATCACGAGGGGAATCGAGGAGCGAAGGCAAGAGCCGGTTGAGAAGTTGGAGGAGCTCGGGGTGAGGCGAGAAGACCCAGGAAGAAAGTCGGGATCGGCTCGGGCACTTGGCGAGCCGTTGAAGGAAAAGGCGGTGGAATGTCTGCGAGCACACACGGATGTGTTCGCATGGATGCACGATGATATGCCGGGATCGATCCGAAGTGGCGTGTCACGGTGGCGATGCGGAGAGATGCTAAGCCGATAAGCGAGAAGAGGAGGTGCGTCGACCGGGAGAGATCTGAAGCCATCAGCTGTGAGGTTGACAAGGCTGCTGAGCGGGATTCATACGGGAGGTATCCTACCCGAATGGATCTCGAGATGTGGTCTTGGTGAAGAAAGCAAATGGGAAATGGAGAATGTGTGTTGACTTCATAGATGTGAACAAGGCACGCCTGAAGATAGCTTTCCACTACCGAAGATAGACCAGTTGGTGGATTCTACTGAGGAGCACGGGTTCTTAGCTTCATGGATGCATTCTCGGGATATAACCAAATTCCATGCACCAATCGGACGAGGGTGTCTGACTTTCATCACCGATCGAGTGCATCTTGCTACGAGGTCATGCCTTCGGCCTAAAGAATGCGAGGCGACGTATCGGAGGCTAGTAAACAAGGTTTTCAAGCCCTTGATCGGTCCGGACTATGGAGGTATACGTAGATGACATGATCACCAAGTCAAAAGAGCGGAGGAGCATGTAAAGCATCTAGAGGAAACCTTCGCACTCTAGGAAGTCTAGAATGAAGTTAAACCCAGAAAAATGTGCTTTTGGGTGAGTTCGGGAAAATTCTTAGGATTCATGGTGAGTCACGGGGGATAGAGGCCAATCAGGAGAAGATCGAGGCGGTGATAGAAATGAAGTCCCTCGCGACCTCGAGGAGATCTGAGTCGGCCAGGCAAGCTAGCGTCGCTCAGCGAGGTTCGTATCTCGAGCCACGAATAAATCTCGGAGTCTTCTTCAAGAAATGAAGAAGGGAAGGAAGGCGAAATGGGCGCTTTGAATGTGAGGCGGCATTCCAGCGGTGAAAGAGTATTTGTTGAAAGCTCCATTCATGTCGACACCTCGAGCGGGAGAGTCTTGTATCTATACTTAGTCGTGTCTCGATGGGCAGCGAGCTCGATTACGGTAAGGGAAGAGTCGAGTGCAGTGCCACTGTTTATTACAGCGAGGCGTTGGTAGAAGCGAGACCCGGTACCACCAATGGAGAAGTGGGCACTGGCCCAGTCACGTGACCGGCCGGGGCCTTATTTCGGAGCACATTCGGTGGTGGTTACGGTCGACTAGCCTCTCGGGCAAACTTTGTACAAACACAGAAACTTCGGAAGGTTGGTGAAATGGTCAATGGAATTAAGCGAGTTTGACTGAATTACCAACCCGAGCAGCGATAAAAGCACGGTCATTAGGCGACTTCGTGGTCGAGTGCATGCAAGAGGCGAAGAGAAGGAGAGCGAGCCCACGCGAGTTCCGGGCCTCGACCAGGCACTGGATAGTCACGATGGATGGATCACTGTGGAAGTCGGGAGCGGGAGGCGGGAGTGGTGCTTTTAAGTCCGGAAGGGAAGAGATGCAATACTACGTGAGATTAGAGTTCGAGTAACTAATAATCAAGCCGAGTATGAAGGCTGTAATAGCGAGTGAAGCTCGCCTCGGTAGTAAGCGGAGGAGGTAAAGCTTGAACAGACTCATGATTGGTAGCGAATCACCTCGACGAGAGCTTCGAGGCAAAGGGAGAAGATGGATGCCTACCTCGGAAGGTAAGGCGGTGATGGGGAGCTTCGGTGTCGAGGTGGAGGCGGATCCGAGGGAAGAATTTTCGGCGAGATATGATAGCTCGTATGGCGACCACCTCGGACCCCAAGTTTCCAAAGTCTATCCCTGCGGAAATGAAAACACCGCTCGAGTATTGAGCGGGAGGGCGAGTGATGAGCCTATCAGCGAGCAACACACGGATGGAGCCGATCACTTCACCTCGAGGAAGGGACGGTCTTGCGGTGATAAAAGCGAGCAAGGAAATTAAGGTGCAAGCGACCGGATACACTCTCATCGACGGGGTCTTATACTGAGACGGGGTACACTCTCCCTCTGCTGCGGTGTTTAGACCAAGAGGAGGCTGATTCGATCCTCCGAGAGATACACGAAGAGTGCTGTGGAAATCGTTACAGCGCGAGGTCCTTGGCTTTCGAGGCCTTGAGGCAAGGGTATTTTGGCCTTGCATGCACCAAGATGCTCGGGAGAAGGCGAGAGCTGCAAGAGCTACCAAAGCTTTGCTAACCACCGACTCGACCTCAGGAGAACCTTACGGTGATGAATTCGCCATGGCCGGTTTGCTCGATGGGGAATTGATTTGATTAGACCACTGCTAGAAGGGAAGCATCCGCCACCCATGCCGTAGTCGCGATTGATTATTTCACCAAATGGGTCGAAGTGGGAGCCTTGAGCGGCATCACGGAAGGTAAAACCAACGACTTCATTTGGAAGAATGTGATTTGCAAGTATGGGATTCCTCAGTGTGTTAGTCACCAGATAATGGGAGGCGGTTTAATAATGGCAAGTTCGGAGACTTACGTCGGAATCTAGGGATAGAGTGAAGTTTTGTTCTCCCTCGCATCCACGAGGCCAATGGGCAAGTAGAGCGGCGAATAAAACTATAAAGCGCCTCTTGAAGACAAGGCTGGGCGGCGAGAAAGGAGCTTGGGTTGACGAGTGCACGATGTCTTGTGGGCTTCTGAGAACCACACACAAAATGGCCACTGGAGAGACCCCGATTCTCCTTGGCATTTGGTCATGAAGCGATGGTTCCACTGAAATAGGAATGGGGACACACGGACGGAGCACTTGACGAGGAGCAAAACAACGAGCGAGATGTGTGCGAGGCTGGACTTCTTTGGAAGAAAAGAGAAAGGATAGGCTGCAAGATCTCGGAATATCAGCAGAGGTGGCTCGTTATTACAATCGAAAGGTACACATCCATGGGTTCAGGTGGGAGATTGGGTGTTGAGGAAAGTCAACCGGAGCACGAAGGACCCAAGGCAAGGTGTACTAGGACCAAGCTGGGAAGGTCCTTGTCGAGTCACTCGATTAGCGGGACCGAGGAGCATCTGGCTGGCTCATCCAGGATGGACGAGAGGTCAAGAGGCCATGGAGCAGCATGACTCACGAGGAAGTATTTTCAATAGGTCTTATTGTATTGTAAAATGGTGATGTAAATATTTCATCCCAAGATGGGATATGTAAAAGTACAAATGTATGTAAGAATAAGAAAAGCATTTATAATGTAAGTTCAAAATGAAGAACGAGCGGAAGAACTCCTTGGCGGAAGTCCAGTGAGACGGTGCCACGCTTAGGTCGATCTGAGGCCGGCGGGAGTATGAGGATCTCGGGTCAGTGCGAGGCCGGGCATAAGATCGAGAAGGCAGCTTGGGTCAATTCGAGGCCGGCGGGAGTAGAGATATCGGAAGACCTCGGGTCGATTAAAGGCTCGAGCGGAAGAAGAACTCCTCACGCGAAGTCCCAAGCCTAACTCGTTAGGCGGGACGGTTGCCAGCTTCGAGTTAATTGAAAACCGAGGCGGGAGTACCATCGGAAGACCTCGGGTCAATTAAAAGGCTCGGCGGAAGAAGAACTCCTCCATACGAAGTCCCAAGCCTAACTCATTAGGCGGGACGGTGCCAGCTTCGGGTTAATTGAAAACCGAGGCGGGAGTATCATCGGAAGACCTCGGGTCGATTAAAAGGCTCGGCGGAAGAAGAACTCCTCATGCGAAGTCCCGAACCTAACTCATTAGGCGGGACGGTTGCCAAGCTCGAGTTAATTGAAAACGAGGCGGGAGTAGAGATATCGGAAGACCTCGAGGTCAATTAAAGGCTCGAGCGGAAGAAGAACTCCTCCATGCGAAGTCCCAAAGCCTAACTTCGTTAGGCGGGACGGTTGCCAGCTTCGAGTTAATTGAAAACCGAGGCGGGAGTATCATCAGAAGACCTCGAGTCAATTAAAGGCTCGATAAGAACTCCTCGGCGAGGAAGTCCCAAAGCCTAACTCATTAGGCGGGACGATGCCAAGCTTCGAGTTAATTGAAAACCGAGGCGGGAGTATCATCAGAAGACCTCGGGTCGATTAAAAGGCTCGGCGGAAGAAGAACTCCTCCGCATGAAGTCCCAAGCCTAACTCATTAGGCGGGACGGTGCCAGCTGGGTCAGTGCGGGCCCGGCGGGAGTATCGATAAGCTCGGGTCGATTGCGGGCCGGGCGGAAGATCGAGAAGAGCTCCTTGGCGGAAGTCCCAGCGGGACGCCTGCCAGCTGGGTCAGTGCGGGCCCGGCGGGAGTATCAGCAAGCTCGGGTTAATTGAAAACCGAGGCGGGATTCCCATCGAAGACCTCGGGTCGATTAAAGGCTCGGCGGAAGAAGAGCTCCTTGGCGGAAGTCCCCAAGCCTAAGTCTCAGGCGGGACGGTGCCATGCTTGGGTCGATTGCGAGGCCCGGCGGGAGTATCGACAAATATGGCTCAGCTAATGGGCTCGGCGGAAGAAGCTCGCGTGAGAATGCTACGGCCGGAAGTCCCAAGCCTAACTCTTGGGGTCGGGCGGTTGCTAGCGGTCGATTGCGAGGCTGGCGGGAGTTCGAGAGGAACCCTTGTCCAAAAGTCCCATGCCTAAGCTCTAGGCGGGACGTTGTTTAACAGAGCCAAATCGCGAGGCTCGAGCAAGTCAAATGAGCTCGTGAAATAGACATAGGAAGTCCAACACTTAGAAAATTTTTACTTAGCAAGCATATTGAGTCGATTTATAAGACAAGAGCATGTGCACACGAGCATTCAATAGAGTTGTTCAAACATGCATCTTTTTATTTCATGTGAAAAGATTACATATGTAAAAAAAAAAAAAAGAGTCCAAGTCATTCGAGCAGTAGGAAGCGACATCGGCGAGGAACATCATCGGCGGGAGGGGCGGAAGGAAGGACACCGGCGGGAGTTTCGGCGGGAGGGGCCTTTGGAAGAAGAGGAGCCGACTCTCGACAACACCTGGGGCTCGGATGAAGTAACTCGGGGTTGCTCATGTACTCGGCTACATACCCTTGACCTTGGACATGTCGGCTTGGGTATGCCTTGCCAAAAGCATACATAAGGCGATCGTGGTTGGAGTCGCCTTGATGTTGTACTCGGTGTGCAAGTTGGACCTTGAGTGTCAATTTGCTCCACGAGGCGAGCGACTTCTCCTCCATGAGCTGCTCGTAGCAAGACTTCGAGTATCCGGGTCTTTCAGAGCATGCTTGACTCGTTCTTGGTCTCGATCAACTCGGTTTCAAGCCG
Source organism: Murraya koenigii (assembly GCA_025617385.1). Classification (NCBI taxonomy): domain Eukaryota; kingdom Viridiplantae; phylum Streptophyta; class Magnoliopsida; order Sapindales; family Rutaceae; genus Murraya; species Murraya koenigii. The sequence continues at coordinate 26,297,197 of CM046813.1, forward strand.
GAGACCTTCGAGTCGGCCAGCTGTCGTCTTCTGCGCAAAATTCATATTTTCGTCCGGTGACACGATTCTCCTCCTTGTGCTCATTCAAAGCTCGCTCGAGCTCTAAACCTTTGCTCGGAATTCTTCACAGGAACTCGGAGTAATCTCATTGAGCACAGTCGCGAGATACCGATGCTCGAGAGGAGAGCCATTGGAAGATCTTGCCAGCAGCTTGAGGAGAGCGAGGACTCATCTCATCCGAAACACTGCGGTCGACTCTTCATTAAAAGCCCTACGGTAAGGCTCGGAGCAGTAGGGTGACTCTGTTCCTACACGCTGCTTGGTTTGGGGACGAGTCGGGTCAGCAGTTCTGCATCTCCTACGAGGAGGACCACTCACTTGCACGCTCGACCTACTGGAGCAAGAAGGAGGCGAGGCTCGAGTGATGGAGGTGGAGCACATGATTACGCTCGTGGTCTTTTTGAGGTACTCACACCTTGAGTTGTCCCCAGCGCACTGCAACATCTCGCGCATCACCGCGATCATCTCTTCGGCTTGGTATTAAGTTGGACTCCAAAAGCTCGGGGTGTCGGCAACTCCTACCGCGAGCTCGCGTTTGCAGAGCGATCGCACCTGAGCTCGAGGCGACTACCGATTGAATAAGAAGCACCCAGGAGGCTGCAAAAACAACAGAAGCATAACAATGAAAGCAGAGCGAGTAGAAAAACTAAAAGTAAAATTCACAAGGCGGATAAGTGACACGGAATGCGAAATGCTGCGGGATCGGAGGGACTCCCTCACTACTGAGTGCTGCGTGCCCCACTCTCCCCCAATGAAGAAGAATTTGCTCTTCCAGTTACCACCAGAGGTCGGGAGATCAGTTATGGGCTTCTTACCCTTCAGGCTGAAGGTAAGGTAATACCAACCAGCATCCTTTGGGCTACAGCTCAGTGGTAGAGGTGTCGATTTCCCACCAAGGGCTCATCCAGTCGCGAGTGTTTCCACAAAATGAAGAGTTCGGAAAGGACCCTCCACCCATTCGGGTTCAGTTGCCCGAGGCTAGGCGAAATCCGAGACAAAACCCGGCCAAAATAAAGTGTGGAGGCGGCTAACCCCCATCCGAAGCACTCCAAGTAGAAGGTTGTAAACCCTTGGGGGACGGTGAGGATTTCACCTGCACGGCAACCTCGAATTACACTATCGGGAATGTGGTAAGTTTCCCTAAGTGCATTCGATCTCAGGTTGAGTGGTTTCACATTCCAAGTAATCTATGGGGTATTCCCGAGCTCGGACCTCTGGTGGCCCTTACCCTCACGATGCTGGTGGGTCTCGATGAAAGGTCTAGGATTACATCGAGTTTCATTATATTAGCTATAGTACTCACCACCTCTATCTGATCTTACTGATTTAATCCTTTTGCCATTTTGGAGCTCAATATTAGCCTTAAAGCCTTGAAAATCAGATAATGATTTAGACTTTTCAATAAGAAGCTCAACATGAATCTAATGAGAAAAGCCATCGATGAATATGATGATGACTTATAACCACCTATAGAAGTAGGAGTAAACCGCCCACAGATATCTGTATGTATCAACTCCAGAACTTGTTGACTTCTTCGAATTCTTTTTTTTTTTTCTAGTTGTTTGGGTAAATATCAGACAGGCCCGTCGAAGCCCTTCCAGCTCGAGTAAAACACCCCGAAGATAGCGTAGCTCGAGCAGAAGCCTAAGACGTCAAAGCAGTCAAGGTCGGGCCGACGAGCACTCCTCTGCTGCTCGAGATCCCCTCTCCAGATCAAAGCTGCCGAGGTCGGGGACTCATAGCTATTCGAGCTCCGAGCTCTCTCTCTTCTACTCGAGGTCGTCCATCAGGTCAAAGCTGGTCAAGGTCGAGCTAAGCAATCCTTGCACGCTCGAGGTCGTCCATCGGGACAAAGCTGGTCGAGATCGAGGCCGAGCACATCTCTCGAGCTCGCGAGGAATCCACGAGACACTGGTGGGCAAGGCCAGATCCGAGAGTAACCCGAGCCGTTTTCTCGATTCTCGGCATGCCTTTTAATGTCGGCGGGGATCCCACATGTTATAATGATGATCATTGTTGCGGTGGTCGGCACATACCTCAGGTGTCATCATTCCTAGCGCACTGCCGACCACGGTGATCGCGCCACGTGAATCGGGTTAAGGGACGGTAGCTCATCCCAGAGAATATTCGCTTAACTTTGGTCGTCGGAGGGACCCGAGATACCACTAGCGTGGGAATGAGCGACTGGAAAGGAAAGAGCGGGAAAAATGGAGTATAAAAGGAAACAAAGGAGAACGTTGCAGGGGTTGGATCCTTTGACACACAAGGGGTTAGCAATTTTCATTTACAAAGGATCTGTAAGCTAAAACAGGTTCTTCCTATTCTCATCTCTCTCATCTGATTTTCTCTGAAAAAACACCATACTTATCCAAAAAGGGGGGGGCGAAATAATACCCCTTTCATCTTTCCGGTCTCCCCATTAAGGGAGATATCAAAAGACAAACCCGATCACTGACTTGAGCGTCGGAGGGTTTTCGCCGGAACACGCCCGGCGACCCGACCGGTTTTCGTGAAGTACAGGTCCGGGAGATCTCATTTCTGAAGAAGACAGCGGAACAGGACGAAAGAGGTAATCCTGCTCGAGCTTATCGTGAGCAGAAGGAGCGAAGCACTGTTTGAAGCCGCGAGCAGAAGGTTTAAACAGTCCTGCTCGAGCTGTTTGGAGGCACTGTTTGAAGGTTCGAGGTACTGTTGAGGCACGCGGGAAAAGCACTGTTTGAAGGTTCGAGGTACTGTTGAGGCACGCGGGAAAAAGTGCATCAACACTAGTTTTGGCAGTAAGTTTACCTTTGACACAATCAACACAAATATCAAAATAAGAAAAGTCTAGATTGTGGAGAATATCATCTTTGATGAGCCTTTTCATCCTCTGTTTGGAAATGTAACCTAACTGTTTATGCCACAATATAAAGAAATTTTCATCAACTCTTTTACAATTAAAGCCAATAACATTCATAACATTAGTATTGGATGACGATTCAACAACATAAGAAAATAAATCAATTATATATAAGCCATCATATAGAGTGTCAGAACCAAGGAGCTCTGAATTGCAGAATAAGTAAACTTTTCTGTCACTTAAATGAAAAGTATAACCACATCTATCCAAAATAGATACAGTTATCAAGTTTCTTCTAATAGAAGGAATATAAATTGTATCTGATAGATCCAAAAATTGGCTTGTTGCTAGGTGTAGTCTGACAATTCCTATACTTTCAACTCTAACCTTTACTCTATTGCCCATATATACAATTAGCTCTCCTACATTGAGCTTCCTCATGCTTTTAAATTATGTAAGGAATTTGTTATATTAATGGTCACACTAGTATCTAACCGCCAAGTGTTAGAAGGTACATCAATAAGAATACAATTTGTTATATTCAGCTTTCTTATGCCCAAATTTCTTACAGAAATGACATTTTTCCTTAACTCCTTCAGAAGTGGAATCAGAAGTAGTAGAAGATTTGCCACGTGAACTTTTATTTCCAAACTTTTTCTTCTTAAAAAACTTATTGCTACCCTTCGAAGAGCTTTTCTTTGTACTCCCACTCTCTTTAGTAGTGGCCATCATAGCAGTGTGAGATTTTCCCTTCTTCATTGATTCCTCTTCTTGAGCTACATAAGCAGTTAATTTATTGATATTCCAAGTGTCTCTCTGAGGGTTGTATTGACTTCTTAGATTGCCGAACTATAGTGGAAGAGATTCAAGAATTTGGAATACCAGGTAGTCATCAAATAAACTAACATTCATGTCTTTCAACTTTTTATAGTAACTAGTAATTTTGAGAATATGCTCTCTCACCCCAGAAACACCATTATACTGGGTATTAGCAAGCAGTCTCAGAAAGTTACCCTTTTCAACCTTGTCTACTTTCTTAAAAGTTCTTCCTATGGTTGCCAAATAATCTTTAGCCTTGTCACATGCAGAAATGTTATCTCTGATCGTTCTATCAATAGTGCATTTCATTGTGTCCAGATAGTGTCTATTGGATTCATCCCAAGCCATCCACTCTACCCTTTATATAGCAGTGCTCTTATTGATAAGCTTGGATGATTCGTCAACTATCAAAGCCAAGTCTCTATTCAGTGTAGAAAAATAGAACATGATAGATTCACACTAGTCCTCATAATTTGTCCCAATCAAAGCCTTAATGGAGGGAACTTGGAGAAAATAAAGAATATTTAAAGTTGAGGAATCAATAATAAGTATTATTAGGCATGTGAAAATAAAATCAAGCTATAAACAATGATTCCTCATTTTACAATTCTCTATTAACAACACAATATGTCATCCTTTAACAATATAAGAGTGCTCTAATCCAAAGATAAAGCAGACAAGTTTAATATAATACCAACATTACTCGATAGGGTAATTAAGTCACTCGAGTAAAAATATCCAACAAATCTCTTTACCTATCCAAGCATCCTACTGAGTAGTGATTTACCGAGCAAGGTAATATCATCACCGTATGAACCTTGGTTGTAGCAATGATAATCCATCACACAATCCATAATTAATAATTATAAATAGATAATTAATTGCAAAACACTGAATAATTTATCATGATTAGTTCTACGATAGGTAGATACACAATCACTCTAAATTGAAGTTTTGCCAAGTATATGATTTCATAATTGAAGCTTTTACCAAAATATTAAATTAAATAAAAATATCTATATGCCTTAACAAAATGTATGAATGTCATGCCCATAATATACAACAGTGATGGATTATTTTATAATTGAAATTCTGAAAAATTGGCAAAAATTATGAAAATTTTGGACTTAAATAAAAAATTTTCAGAATTATAGCCACTGTTTATAATAATAAAACATTTGACCCAAATTGTGAATAAAATAAGTTTCTAGTCTCTATTATAATTTCTAAAAAATTAGAGGCTAAAATAATATTTAGAGAATATTTAAGTCATAACATAATTTCATAATAGTTTAAAGACCAAAATGATAATTTTGACCAATGTGATAATTTTAGGCCATATTATAATTATAATAAATATTAAGACCTAAATGATTATCCTATATTGGCTTCCAGTTAAGAACCCAATTGTAAAGTTTTGAAAATATTTGAGTCATATTATAAATTTATAAACTTTAAGGACCAAAATAATAATTTCACTGCACTTCATCTTCTTCCTCACTATGAAGCTACAGTTGCGTTCCAGTAACATTTGCTTGAACAACCTCATTTTGGTCACCAAAAATCATGAAAAAATTAAATATTTACTCCACAAATATCACCCATGCATTATTTAATAACTGTTTGTTCCAATATGCTCAGAATTAAAAAATTCAAAAATAAAGAAAAATGTCATGGATGAGTCAAAGTTTGATTCATTAACAAAAATGGGCATGGTTCAAAAGGAAATACATAACCATGGGCTCTGATACCAATTGTTGAATTAAATTTGAATTTATTGCCCTTGGTCTTACACTTCCAATTAAACACACATTTTAGGAAAAATTCGAGATTTACCTTAATTAATTATGAATCCAAGCTTAGAAACTTGTTATGGAGCTTGTATGGGTTGCCAATAAACATATCTAAGTCCTGCAAGCTGCTTTCTTCACCTCAGATCGGAATTTGCTTGATTGTACTGTCCATATAAAGAGTAAAATCAGGAGAGAAAAGAGGAAGAGAGGTGCATTGCACTCATGCCCCATATTTTTCAACAGTAAACTCATAATGGTCTGAAGTCATTTAAATACTGTGGCTGAGTACTGGGATGTCTCATGTGTTAGTACAAAATTGTTTATCCTATTATGAGATATAATAACATAATTAAAGGTTATACTTACCCATAATATACTACTATATAGGGTATAATAAAATTAGACTCATTAACACAATATTTGATCACTTAATAAATGAGTCTGTTAAGACTAGTCCTTAATATTTGACATTAGTTACATATTAATTCAGTAAACATAGAACAATTAAAATGGTTTATGCTACTCTATAATATGTGAGGAATAAATCCAACAGTAACTTCACTCTAATTAAAATTTTACAGATGAAAACTCTGTTTCTGATTCATTCTAAGGCTTAATAAAATAAATAAAGATAGAAAAGGATGATAAAAGAAAGTAAACAAAACTTTACCGGTCACAGGCTTTTATTGTCAGAGCATCCATTTTGGTTGAAAAGAAAAGGGTTAATTTCTCAAAAAAATCCAAGAGATTTATTTATATACTGGTGGCTGAATTATAGATAAAAAAGGGTTAATTTTGGGAAGTAAATGTTACAATTGAAAAAGTTTTTCCTTTTTTTTTTTTATTCGGACGAGGATTGTACTAGACAAAAGTGAGTGAAAAAGGTGTCGTGTTAATTTTAGCTCTTAAGTTTATTTAATTAAATATTTGTAATTACGAACTATTGGGCCTGACCCTTGGCAATAAAGTCAAAGCTAGTTTCGAAGGCCGGTGAAGGATCAACGTTTGTGAATGCATGTATGTGAATTAATGTTTCAATGTATAAATGAAATTGAATAATTATTGAATTTCTATCGAAATTTTGATTCTTTTTAAGAATAATTTTAATAAGTTTAAGAATAGAAAATTCTTTGTTAGAAAAATAATAAGGGGATTCGTTACTATTTTTATTTGAAGTTTGCAAAATCATACTATAGTTTATATATATATTTGCAATAAATAAAAGTAATAAGGTGGTTCAATGACTATGTTGTTTTAAGTTTATAAAATTATAATATATTATATACATTTGGCTAAGTTGCATAATATTGTAACTTATATTAACCTGAAAATTATACTTAATAACATAAAAGTGTTTGACAACTAAACTTTGGGTAACTACTGTTGATGCAGTTTTCCCGCGTCCCTTCAAACAGTGCTAGAATCTTCTGCTCGCGGCTAACTCGAGCTTGAGCAGGACTGTCTTCCTCTTCCTATTTCTTTGTCTTTTCAGAACGGAGATCTCCGGACCTGTACTCACAGAAAACAACGTCAAGGATCGCCGGGTGTTGTTCCGGCGAAAATCTTCCGACGCTCAAGTCAGTAATCGGGTTGTTCTTTTTGGTATCTCCCTTAGTTTGGGAGACCGGAAGGATGAAAAGAGGATTTTTGCCTTTCTTTTTTGAATAAATGGAATTTTTCGGAGAATCAGTGTAAGGGAAGTAAGGATAGGAAGAACCTGTGTGAATTTTTGGAACCCTTGTGAATGAATTTTTCCAACCCTTGTAATGTACCCGTTCGTTTTCTTTTATACTCCATTTTTCCCGCCCTTTCTCTCCAAGAGTATCCATTCCCGCGTCAGTGGTGTCTGGGTCCCTCTGACAGCCGGGATTGGCGTAATATTCCCTGGGGATGCACGGCTGTCTACTTAACCCGGTGTCCAGATCACCATGTCGGGCATGTGTGCTAGGAATGATGATACCGTGGGGGCATGTGCCGGCCATCGGTAACAGTACCACCACCATACCATGTGGGGCCCTGGTCAGACATCTAAAGGTGTGCCAGGATGCTGAGAAAACTGGTCGGGCTACCCTAGGTCGGGTCTTACATTCCATTCGTCCTATGACTGGCGCAACCCAGTTGTGCTCAGGGACTTAACCTCTGCGAGCAGGAAAGGAGTGCTCAGTTCTCGACCTTGACCAGCTTTGACTAGTACGAACGACCTCGAGCAGGCAAGAGAGCTCGGAGCTCGGACGGATCTGAATTCCTCGACCTTGACCAACTTTGACGTCTAGTGAGATCGTCTTCGTGCCAGTGGTCGGGACTTCTGCTCGAGCTGGGTTGACCTCGAGGTATTTTTATCCGAGCTGAAAGGGCCTCGAGGAGACCTTCCGGATATTACCCAAACACCAGTTCCCCAGTTTCTAGTCTTTCGAGTGAAATGAGATAGGACTGGAAACTTATTTAGTGATGGGCCGACTTCCCAGCCTTTTACGCTTCCCCATGCTTTCCAGCTGTAACACGCTTCCATCATTTCGCATTTAATGCGGGACACGTGGATGGATCCCAGCCGTGCATTTGAAATTTGAAGGGACGTTACCCGAAAGGTCGTGTGACTCGAAACGCACGCCGCCAGTCGAAGAGACGCATCCTCCTCTTTAAAAACCCCCAACTTCTTCACTGTTCCCTCTATTTGCTCATTTTCGTTCAAACCCAAAATTAATCGCTCTCCAGTCATCTACTCATCTTCTTTTTTCTGTCAGGGCGACTTTTGGCCAACCACACTCCCTCTCGCGTTCAGGTACAAGCCCTTCTTCTATTTCCTGCCGTCATTCTGTTTCTTCCTCTATTGAACTCTGGTTTCAGTTTGGGTAGTCTATATCCTTAGGAGAAAAATGTCAAACCCTCAACAAGCCCGTAGGATGTTGCCGGAGGATTCGTCCTCCTCTAGTGAAGCACAGCCCTTTAGTATAATTCCCGTGAGGGATTCTAGTTTAAAGGGGGAACTACCTGCGGCAGAGACCCAGCCGCGTCAAGGGAAAATGGCTAGTCAAAGGTCCAAGAGTGGGGAATACCCCATCAACCATATGAGATGTGAGACCACCCCTTCAAATTTAGATAGGCTTAGGCATACTTGCCACATACCCAAAAGTGTAGACTTCAGGTTGCCGGGCAGGGGTGAGATCCCCAGCCGTCCCCCCCAAGGCTACACGACCTTCCACTTGGAGTGTTTTAAATGGGGGGTTAGGCTGCCTCTCCAGCCTTACTTTGCCCAGTTTTTGTCCAGGTTCCGTCTGGCCCCGAGGCAATTGAACCCAAATGAGTGGAGGGTCCTTTCCAGACTCTTTATGTTGTGGAAGCGTTGCGACCTGGGTAAACCCTCGGTAGGGGAAATCAAGCACCTTTACCAGTTGAAGTGCAGCCCAAAGGATGCTGGTTGATATTATCTTACCTCCATCCTGAAGGGTAAAAAGCCCATCACTGATCTCCCAACCTCTGGTGGTAACTCGGAAGAGCAAATTCTTCTTCATTGGGGAGAATGGGGCAAGTCGCACTTCTCAGTGAGGGTCCCTTCGGTTCCACGGCATTTTTGCACTCAGTGTCGTTTATCTGCCTCGTAAGTTTTTTACTTTTAGTTTTCCTACTTGCATCTGTTCTCATTATTTTGCCTTGGTTGTTTCTGCAGTCTCCTGGGGTGCTTCTTATTCAATTGGGGGAGAGCTTCGAGCACACGTGCAGACTGCACTTACAAACGCAAGCTCGTGCAAAGAGCTGCTGAACCCCAAATTTTTTTTGAAGCCCAATTTAATACCAAGTGAAGACATGACTGAGGTTCACGAGATGCTGCACCGACGCATGGGGACAGCCGAAGGTACGGGAACTTCGAAAAGAACTCGAGCTGAAACGGATGCTCCGCCTCCTCCTGCTCGGACTGCCCCCTCTGCTCAGTAAGTAGGACGAGCAGAAGTGGGTCCTCTGCATAGACGAGCGAAGACCGCGGCTCCGGCTCGCCCTCGAGCCAATGATGTACAGGATCAGGGTCAAACTGGTCGCACGGAGCCTTACCTGAGGATTCTCATCGAGGAGCTGGACGATAGGTTCCTTGTCTCTCCTTCCGTGCCTCAGCAGCTGTGGCCAGGATCAGGGCCAATGCTCAAGAATCTCATGAGGAACTTCAAACGAAGATTCGGAGCTTAGAGCAGACTGTCGAGGAGCTAAAAGATGAGAACTCGAGGCTCCAAGAGGAGAATGCCACCTTTGCAAGGAGGACAGCAATGGCAGACTCTAAGGTTTCTCAATTTCAGAGGGAGCTGACTGACATCCGCAAGGAGCTGGTCGAGGCTCGGAAGGATTTGGGAATCCAGAGATCCTCCTATGAGAAGACCCTGGAGGGGGAAACTTCTCGTCTCCAAGGGCAAATAGATGCCTTGAAGGTCCAGCTAGCACTCGAGTACAATAACGGGGTGGACTTCAGCTATGATTGCCTCGTGTATGCCTTGGGCAAGGCACATCCTGAGGTCGACCTGTCTAAGGTCCAAGAGGGTGTTGCCGAGTACATACGCATACACGACGCCCCCACTTAAGAGTCTGGAGCTTCCTCTGCTACTGCTGGAGATGTTCCTCCTCCTCCTGCTGACACTCCTCCTACTGCTGCTGGAGATGTTCCTCCTCCTCCTGCTGGCGCTTCTCCTGCCGCTCCCTATCACTACTCCTCCTGCAGCTGCAGATGACAACCCTGCTGCCGATGATAAATTTTTTTTTTTATATTTCCTGTACTTGTAATCTTTTTTAATGAAATAAAAAGGCGTATGTTGAACAACTTCTTTTTATGCTCGTGTGTATGTTCTTTTGTTTTGTATGTAGGATTGTCTTCATATACTTGCTAAGTAAGAATTTTATAAGTGTTGGACTTTTTATTTTATTTTATTTCCAAGTGTAATACTGTTTAACTCATGCATGGTAGAGTTTTGCTTTGAATTGGGCTGAAAGCCTTATGTTTATCTTGTGAGCTCATTTTACTTGGCTCAGCATTTTGCTCATGATCTGTGACCCTTATTTTGTGAGCCTGTTTACTTCGAGTTTGGTTATTGCTCGAGTTTAAATTATGTAACCTTCTCACGCTTTTCTTGCTCGAGACTACAATTGGCTCTTGCTGAGACACTAGTCTCGCTTTAGGGCTTAGGCTTTGGGACTTTTGGCCTTAGCATTTTCATGAGCTTCTTACGCTGCAGTGCATGATTGGCCTCGCTAGGCATCGTCCGCTCTAAGACTTAGGCCTTGGGACTTCGGCCATAGCGTTCTTCGCGAGTTACTTACGCTCGGGCTGTAATTGACCATCGTTAGGCACAGTCCGCTCTAAGACTTAGGCTTTGGGACTTCGGCCATAGCGTTCTTTGCGAGCTTCTTACGCTCGGCCTACGATTGACCCTCGCTAGGCACCGTCCGCCTAAGACTTAGGCTTTGGGACTTCGGCCATAGCGTTCTTTGCGAGCTTCTTACGCTCGGGATTGCAATTGACCCTCGCTAGGCATTGCCCGCCTAAGACTTAGGCTTTGGGACTTCGGCCTTAGCGTTCTTTGCGAGCTTCTTACGCTCGGGCTGCGATTGACCTCAGCTAGGCACAGTCCGCTCTAAGACTTAGGCTTTGGCACTACGGCCTTAGCGTTCTTCTGAGCTTACCGCTTGGGCTACGATTGACCCTCGCTAGGCACAGTCCGACCTAAGACTTAGGCTTTGGGACTTCGGCCTCGGCGTTCTCTTCATGAGCTTACGCTCGGCCTACGATTGGCCTCGGCTTGGTACTATCCGCCTAAAGGCTTAGGCTTTGGGACTTCGGACATTAGCGTTCTTTATGAACTTACGCTCGGGCTGCAATTGACCTGAGCTTGGCACGTCACGCCTAAAATTTAGGCTTTGGGACATCCGGCCATAGAGTTCTTCTTGAACTTACGCTGCGGCCTGCAATTAACCCAGTGTCTTCTTGTGCTTACTTCTGCTCGGGCCTACAATTGACCCTCACTAGGCACCGTCTCGCCTAAGACTTAGGCTTTGGGACTTCGGACTTAGCGTTCTTTGCGAGCTTCTTACGCTCGGGCTGCGATTGACCCTCGCTGGGCACGGTCCCACCTAAGACTTAGTCTTTGGGACTTACGGCCATAGCGTTCTTCGCGAGCTACTTACGCTCGGGCTGCGATTGACCACTCAGCTGAGCACAGTCCCGCCTAAGACTTAGGCTTTGGGACTTCCGGCCATAAGCGTTCTTCATGAGTTACTACGCTCGGGTCGCGATTGACCCTCAGCTGAGCACAGTCCGCTTAAGACTTAGGCTTTGGGACTTCGGCCTTAGCGTTCTTCTGCGAGCTTCTTACGCTCGGGCTTGCAATTGACCCTCGTTAGGCACGTCCCACCTAAGACTTAGGCTTTGGGACTTATGGCCATAGCGTTCTTCATGGCTACGCTTTCGAGCACTGCAATTGACCTCGCTAGGCACAGTCCACTCTAAGACTTAGGCTTTGGGACTTCGGCCATAGCGTTCTTCACGAGTTACTACGCTCGGATCTGCAATTGACCCTCGCTAGGCACCCTCCCGCTTAAGACTTAGGCTTTGGGACTTCTGGCCTTAGCGTTCTTTGTGAGCTTCTTACGCTCGAGCTGCAGATTGATCCTCGCTAGGCACGGTCCGCTCTAAGACTTAGGCTTTGGGACTTATGGCCATAGCGTTCTTGTTAGCTACTACGCTCGGGCTGCGATTGACCCTCGCTAAGCACGATCCGCTCTAAGACTTAGGCTTTGGGACTTCGGCCTTAGCGTTCTTCATGAGTTGCTTGGCTTGACTTGAATTTATATTACAAATATTTTTCTTACTCTTACATACATTTGAGTTTTACATATCCCCATTTTGGGGTGGAATATTACATTAACACTCACAATACAAGGAAACTTACTGGAAGTATTTCATCAAGAGTTTTGCGTTCCACGGCCTCTTGACCTCTCGTCCATCCGGATGAGCTAGTCGGTATGCTCCTTGTCTTGCTAATTGAGTGACTCGATAAGGGCCTTCCCAATTCGGCCCGAGCACACCTTGCCTTGGCTCCTTCGTGCTCTGGTTGACTCTTCTGAGTACCCAATCACCCACGCAGAGCCGGCGAATGTGCACATTTCGGTTGTAATAACGAGCCACTCTCGTTGATATTCTGCGATCTTAGCGACGACCTCTCTCTCTTCTCTTCCAGCAAGTCCGGACACGTGCACATCCGCTCATTTTTTGCTCCTCATTGAAGTGCTCGTCCGATCGTCCCGATTCCTATTTCAGCGGGAACCATCGCTTCATGCCCAAACGCCAAGGAGAATGGGGTCTCTCCGATGGCCGTTTGTGTGTAGTTCTATAAGCCCACAAGACACCGGCAGCTCGTCCACCGAGCTCCTTTTTCTCGCCAACTCGGGTCTTGAGAGCGTTTTATGGTTTTGTTCGCGGCCTCTACTTGTCCATTGGCTTGTGGGTGTGAGGGAGAGCAAAATTTCAGCTCTATCCCCAGATTTCGGCAGAAGTCTCTGAATTTACCGTTGTCAAACTGTCTCCCATTGTCTGTGACCAATGCATGAGGAATCCTATACCTGCAAATCACATTCTTCTAGATGAAGTCAGTGGTTTTACCTTCCGTGATGCTGCTCAAGGCTCCCAATTCGACCCATTTGGTGAATTAATCAACTGCGACTATGGCATGGGTGGCAGACGCTTTCCCCTTCAGCAGTAACCCGATCAAATCAATTCTCCATTGAGCAAACGGCCATGGCGAGCCCATCACCGTAAGGTTCTCTGGAGGCTGAGTTAGGTAGTTGGCAAAGCTCTGGCAACTCTTGCAGACTCGGTCTTCTCTTGAGCATCTTGATGCATGCGGGCCAAAAGTACCCTTGCCTCAAGGCCTTGAAAGCCAAAGACCTCGCGCCGGAATGATTCCCATGATTCCTTCATGTACTCTCGGAGGACATAATCGCCTCCTCCCGGTCTAAGCACCGCAGCGAGGAGAGGTGTACCTCCCTCATATAAGACCCCGTCGACGAGAGTGTACTGGTCGCTTTACACTTCGACTTCCTTGCTTGCTTCTTCTCGTGAGCCTTGTCCATTCCTCGAGGTAGAAGCGATCGGCTCCGCTCGGGACTTAGGAGCACTAACTCCGCCCGCCTCGATTTCCACGGGATCCATCTCATGTGACTATCCATGTATTGGTCGAGGTGCAGGAATCGGTGGGGCTCGCTCTCTGTCTGCTCATCCACTTGCAGTGCACACGACCACGAAGTCGGCTAAAGGCGTGCTTTTATGGTCGCTCGGGGTTGGTAATTAATGTCGAACTAGCTTAGCTCCACCGACCATGTTACCAACCTTCCGAAGTCTCGAGGCTTGTCTGGAGTTTGCACGAGGGCTAGTTTGTTAGAACCACTCTTGAATGTGCACGAAAATAAGGCCTCGACTTTCAGTTGTTGTGACCGAGGCGAGTGCCCATTTCTCCATCGGTGGATATCGAGTCTCGACTTCAGGCAAAGTTACGCTCGTGTAATAAGCAGTCTTGTACCACGACTCCTCCCTTACGAGGCCGAGCTCGTTGCCCATTGGGACACGGCTAAGTATAGAACTCTCTCCGCTCGAGGTGTCGATAATAGCAGAGCTTTCAACAAGTATTCTTTCAATTGTTGGAGCAGCCCGTCGTCTAGCGTCCACTTTGTCTTCCTGCCTTTCTTTATTTCTCGAAAGAAGACTCGGCATTTATCCAGTGGCTCGAGATACGAACCTATTGAGGGATGCCGGTTCTTGGGTCAGATTTTGTATCTCCTTGAGGCTACAGGGGACCTCATTTCCACCATCGCTCTTATCTTCTCCGGATTGGCCTCGATCCCCTGTGGTGACCATGAAGCCTAAGAATTTTCCCGAACCCACTACAAAGCACATTTCTCGGGTTTAGCTTCATCCGGTACTTTCTTAAGAGTCCGAAGGTCTCCTTTAAATGCCTTACATGCTCCTCCGTGTCTTTAGACTAGGTGATCATGTCATCCACATATACCTCCATCGTCCGACCAATCAATGGCTTGAAGACCTTGTTCACCAGCCTCTGATATGTTGCCCCTGCATTCTTCAGATCGAAGGGCATGACCTTATAGCGATCTGACCCGGATTAGTGATGAAGGTCATGCATTCCTCATCTAATCGGTGCATGGGAATTTGGTTATACCACGAGAATGCATCCATAAAACTAAGCGGCCCGTGCCGTAGTAGAATCCACCGGTTAGTCTATCTTTGGTAGCGGAAAGCTATCTTTTGGGCAAGCCTTCTTCATATCTGTGAAGTCACACACATTCTCCATTTCCATCGGCCTTCTTCACTAGACCGCATTCGAGATCCACACGGGTACGAAACCTCCCTTATGAATCCGCTCTCGTGACTTTTCCACCTCGCAGTTGATGGCTTCATATTTCTCTTGGTTGACTCATCTCCTTATCTGCCTCACGGCTTAGCATCTCCCGTATTGCCGACTGTGACATGCCACTCAGGTCGATCCAGGGCATGTCCTCGTGGGTCCATGCGAACACATCCGCGTGTGCTCGTGGACACTCCACTGACTTTTCCTTCAACTGATCACTAATATCCGAGCCGATCCGAATTTTCTTCTCGGGGTCGTCTGCTTTCACCTCGACCTCCTCCAACTTCTCAGCCGGCTCTTTCCTTCCATTCCCTGATTCCCCTCTCGAGTCAGTGAGGTTATCCGCATGGTTTCTTTGGCGCTACGGCAGTAGCAACTCCTCGCCACCCTTTGGCTGCCTTTCACGACCCTACTGATCCCGTTTACTCGATATTTTAGGGCCAAGTAATGAGTGGATAGCACGTATCGGCTGATCCTCATAAGCGGCCTCCCTAGAATTGCACTGGTATGGGTTGGTTTTATCTACCACCACGAAATCCAACATCATGTTCTTCTCAAAGGCCTCGAACCCATGGTTCTTGCCGACTGATGATTCCGAGGTATTAGCTTTCCTCCCGAATCCTTTCAAGGAAGTGCTTGTCCGCTCGAGGCTTGCGCCTGTTATTCCCAAATCCTCGAGTGTGATTCCGGAGGTAGCTTTCCTCCCGAATCCTTTCGAGGAAGTGCTTGTCGCTCGAGGCTTGCACTGTTATTCCCAAATCCTCGAGTGTGGACTTGAAGAGAATATCTACCGAGGCTTCCCAAGTCGATTAGTATTCGGTCAACTTCCTTGTTTGCTATGTTGGCTTTTACTACGGGGCATCCTCGTGAGGTACAACACCCTTCCTCGTCCTCCTCCAGTCCACATAATTGGCACTGCTTGGACCTGGCCTTTTGGCGGTGAGGCGGTGAATAGGACCTCCACCGGCGGTGGCATATCTACGATGGTTTTTCCAAGCCCTATTTGAACTTCCCGCCATCGTGGGCCCTCTTGAGATCACCCTCGTGGACGGTGGTTCCATGTCTATTTCAGTAGCTCGATCATCTTCCTCGGTCGCTTGCTCGACCACCGGATGCCCTCGCTCGATAAACTCATCCAAGTCACGATTCCAACCGGATCCTCCACTTGGTTTGTTAAATCACGACCTTGTGATGTGGAATGGCCGTGGTCACTATAGAAGCAGCGAGAACCGCCCTTATCCAGCTTGCCGGTGACTTGGTCATTGGCGTTGGAGAGCTCGGCGATCCTCGCTCCTCGACCACTTGAAGTATCTCTTGAGAGATACCTTGACCTTAGTATCTTGCTACGTAGCGGGGCTTTGCTCTACCACCATGTCGCCCGATCCTTGGGAAACTTCTTGGTGGAGGAGGCAATGGACGATCCGCTCTGTTGTGGTTCATCTCGAGTGCCTTGGTGGTTGGTTGCGGGATGTGTGGTCGTTGTGGCCTCTGTACTCCCGTGATCCAGGCACGAAGACCTGCAGGTGGCGAGGGAACCATCCGCGTGGGGAGCTCTCGGTAAGGGTTATGCAGAGCAACCCGGTCCACTTCTTGCTTTTGAAGCTTGTGTTCCTCAGGCGGGACCTCCTTTCTCCTTCCTCTTTACTCCATTGCCCTTCTCACTCCTCGGTTTTGCAGCTTTTCCTCTCGATTACCATATCCATTTTACACCGCTCATACGGCGTCAGAATATGAGCGGATCGAAGGATTCAGTAGATTATACCATGGTCTCCCCATCCGGATCCCATCCTTCGATCCTCTCGGAGCTTGGGGATGGTTAAACACGCCAAGATCTATGGCCGATCTATGGTATCTTTTGACAAACTCCGGAGGATTCTCCCTCCCTACGTCTTACTCCGACAACTCCATCATATCATCCTCGGGGTCACTGCGCCCGAAATTGCTCCATGAACTCCTTACACATCTTTTCGAAGCTCAGGATGCTTCCCTGTGGGAGTCTGCGGTATCATTCTCTTGCCCTTCCCTCAAGAGTGAGTGGGAAGGCTCTGCACCTCTGCTGGCTGAGCGGACCACTGCACTCCTGTCATGTCGTTAAATCGTTCTATATGCACCGATGGATCACTTTTCACGATAACCTCAAATCCCGGAAGCGGAAGTCACGTGGAATCGTGACACCCATGATCTCAGCGAGAGTGGAGATTCGTTATCGACATTATTCTCCAACTTGGGCTCTTTCCGGTTCCCGAAGATCCTCCACGACTTGTGCCAACCTACGCACCTCCCTCCGACTCCTCACTTGCGGAGGTTGAGGTACGTATCCTGTAAGTGCTGACGAGACCCCATTTCCTCCATATTTGCTTCCTCCCTCACTGCAGCATTTGGTGCCCTAGGTCTCTGGGCTTCATCTCCCACATTTTTCCGAACGGGAGCGTTCCCACGGCTGGACTCCAGGACATCATTACACGCTTTTCTCTGTCCCTCCATGAGTTCTTGCAATAGGGAAGTCAGAGTATCTATCTGTTTCTCCATCCGATACATTCTTTCCTGGATCTCCCTATTCTGGGCCTCATTGGCCACTTCTCTCAAAGTTACTGATTCTTCTGGACTCACTCCTCTTTGGCTGTTTCCCCTCATCGTTGCGTTGTGTATCTTGAACGTATTAGGAAATCAAGCTTTTGTGCTGATCCCGAGGCAGGCGCCAAAAATGTTGATCGCGATTTTCCGCGTCCGCTTGAACGAGTGCTAGAATCTTCTGCTCGCGGTTAACTCGAGCTCGAGCAGGACTGTCTTCCTCTTCCTATTTCTCTGTCTTTTCATAACGGAGATCTCCCGCACCTGTACTCACAGAAAACAATGTCAGGGATCGCCGGGTGTTATTCCGGCGAAAATCCTCCGACGCTCAAGTCGATGTCGAGTTGTTATTTTTGGTATCTCCACTTAGTTTGGGAGGCCGGGAAGGATGAAAGAGGATTTTTGCCTTTCTTTTTGAATAAATGGAATTTTTCGGAGAATCGATGTAAGGGAAGTAAGGATAGGAAGAACACATGTGAATTTTGAAACCCTTGTGAATGAATTTTTCCAACCCTCGTAACGTGCCAGTTCGTTTTCTTTTATACTCCATTTTTCCGCCCTTTCTCTCAAGAGTATCCATTCCGCGTCGGTGGTGTACGGGTCCCTCGGCGGTAGGGATTGGCGTAATATTCTCCGGGAATGCTGCGGTTGTCTCCTTAACTCGGTTCACGTGGCGGATCACCATGTCGGGCATGTGCGCTAGGAATGATGACACCGTGGGGGCATGTCTGGGAGTATCGACAGCGATACCACCACCGTACTATGTGGGGCCACAGTCGGGACATCTAAGGTGTGCGGGATTACGAGAAAAGCAGGTCGGTGCCACAGGCGGGTCTTACATTCCATTCGTCCCGTGATTGGCGCAACCCGGTTGTGCTCGGGGACTTAACCTCTGCGAGCACGAAAGGGTGCTCGGTTCTCGACTTGACCCGGCTTTGGTGGGACGGGACGACCTCGGCGAGCAAGAGGCTCGGAGCTCGGGACGGATCTAAATTCCTCGACCTTGACCGGCTTTGGCGTCTAGTGAGATCGTCTTCGTGCCGGTGGTCGGGACTTACCTTTCAGTTGGGTTGACCTCGAGGTATTTTTATTCGAGCTAAAAGGGCCTCGAG
>CM046813.1:26321707-26412929 GCA_025617385.1 Murraya koenigii
AACTTATTGATATTCCAAGTGTCTCTCCGAGGGTTGTATTGACTTCTTAGATTGCCGAACTATAGTGGAAGAGATTCAAGAATTTAGAATACCAGGTAGTCATCAAATAAACTAACATTCATGTCTTTCAACATTTTATGGTAACTAGTAATTTTGAGAATATGCTCTCTCACCCCAGAAATACCATTATACTGGGCATTAGCAAGCAGTCTCAGAAAGTTACCCTTTTCAACCTTGTCTACTTTCTTAAAAGTTCTTTCTATGGTTGCCAAATAATCTTTAGCCTTGTCACATGCAGAAATGCTATATTTGATCGTTCTATCAATAGTGCATTTCATTGTGTCCAGATAGTGTCTATTGGATTCATCCCAAGCCATCCACTCTACCCTTTATGTAGCAGTGCTCTTATCGATAAGTTTGGATGATTCGTTAACTATCTAAGCCAAGTCTCTATTAAGTGTAGATAAATAGAACATGACGGATTCACACCAGTCCTCATAATTTGTCTCAATCAAAGCCTTAATGGAGGCAACTTGGAGAAAATAAAGAATATTTAAAGTTGAGGAATCAATAATAAGTATTATTAGGCATGTGAAAATAAAATCAAGCTATAAACAATGATTCCTCATTTTACAATTCTCTATTAACAACACAATATGTCATCCTTTAACAATATAAGAGTGCTCTAATCCAAAGATAAAGCAGACAAGTTTAATATAATACCAACATTACTGATAGGGTAATTAAGTCACTCAGTAGAAAATATCCAACAAATCTCTTTACCTATCCAAGCATCCTACCGAGTAGTGATTTACCGACAAGGTAATATCATCACCCGTATGAACCTTGGTTGTAGCAATGATAATCCATCACACAATCCATAAGTAATAATTATAAATAGATAATTAATTGCAAAACACTGAATAATTTATCATGATTAGTTCTACGATAGGTAGATACATAATCACTCTAAATTGAAGTTTTGCCAAGTATATGATTTCATAATTGAAGCTTTTACCAAAATATTAAATTAAATAAAAATATCTATATGCCTTAACAAAATGTATGAATGTCATGCCCATAATATACAATGATGATGGATTATTTTATAATTGAAATTCTGAAAAATTGGCAAAAATTATGAAAATTTTGGACTTAAATAAAAATTTTCAGAATTATAGCCACTGTTTATAATAATAAAACATTTGACCCAAATTGTGAATAAAATAAGTTTCTAGTTTCTATTATAATTTCTAAAAAATTAAAGGCTAAAATAATATTTAGAGAATATTTAAGTCATAACATAATTTCATAATAGTTTAAAGACCAAAATGATAATTTTGACCAATGTGATAATTTTAGGCCATATTATAATTATAATAAATATTAAGACCTAAATGATTATCCTATATTGGCTTCCAGTTGAGAACCCAATTGTAAAGTTTTGAAAATATTTGAGTCATATTATAAATTTGTAAACTTTAGGGACCAAAATAATAATTTCACTGCACTTCATCTTCTTCCTCACTATGAAGCTTCAGTTGCGTTCCAGTAACATTTGCTTGAACAACCCCATTTTGGTCACCAAAAATTATGAAAAAATTAAATATTTACTCTACAAATATCACCCATGTATTATTTAATAACTGTTTGTTCCAATATGTTCAGAATCAAAAAATTCAAAAATAAAGAAAAATGTCATGGATGAGTCAAAGTTTGATTCATTAACAAAAATGGGCATGGTTCAAAAGGAAATACATAACCATGGGCTCTGATACCAATTGTTGAATTAAATTTGAATTTATTGCCCTTGGTCTTACACTTCCAATTAAACACACATTTTACGAAAAATTCAAGATTTACCTTAATTAATTATGAATCCAAACTTAGAAACTTGTTATGGAGCTTGTATGGGTTGCCAATAAACAGATCTAAGTCATGCAATGCTACTTTCTTCACCTCAGATTGGAATTTGCTTGATTGTACTGTCCATATAAGGAGTAAAATCAGGAGAGAAAAGAGGAAGAGAGGTGCATTGCACTCATGCCCTATATATTTCAACAGTAAACTCCTAATGGTCTGAAGTCATTTAAATCATCGTAGTGAGTACTAGGATGTCTTATGTGTTAGTACAAAATTGTTTATCCTATTATGAGATATAATAACATAATTAAAGGTTATACTTACCCATAATATACTACTATATAGGGTATAATAAAATTAGACTCATTAACACAATATTTGATCACTTAATAAATGAGTCTGTTAAGACTAGTCCTTAATATTTGACATTAGTTACGTATTAATTCAGTAAACATAGAACAATTAAAATGGTTTATGCTACTCTATAATATGTGAGGAATAAATCCAACAGTAACTTCACTCTAATTAAAATTTTACAGATGAAAACTCTGTTTCTGATTCATTCTAAGGCTTAATAAAATAAATAAAGATAGAAAAGGATGATAAAAGAAAGTAAACAAAACTTTACCGGTCCATGAGCTTTTATTGTCGAGCATCCATTTTGGCTGAAAAGAAAAGGGTTAATTTCTCAAAAAATCCAAGAGATTTATTTATATACTCGGTGGCTGAATTATAGATAAAAAAGGGTTAATTTTGGGAAGTAAATGTTACAATTGAAAAAGACAAAAGACAAAAGTGAGTGAAAAAGGTGTCGTGTTAATTTTAGCTCTTAAGTTTATTTAATTAAATATTTGTAATTACGAACTATTGGGCCTGACCCTTGGCAATAGAGTCAAAGCTAGTTTCGAAGGCCGGTGAAGGATCAACGTTTGTAAATGCATGTATGTGAATTAATGTTTCAATGTATAAATGAAATTGAATAATTATTGAAATTCTATCGAAATTTTGATTCTTTTTAAGAATAATTTTAATAAGTTTAAGAATAGAAAATTCCTTGTTAGAAAAATAATAAGGGGGCTCGTTACTATTTTTATTTGAAGTTTGCAAAATCATACTATAGTTTATATATATATTTGCAATAAATAAAAGTAATAAGGTGGTTCAGTACTATTTTGTTTTAAGTTTATAAAATTATAATATATTATATATATTTGGTTAAGTTGCATAATATTGTAACTTATATCAACCTGAAAATTATACTTAATAACATAAAAGTGTTTGACAACTAAACTTTGGGTAACTACCATATTTGTTTTTGTTTAGAACAATTCTTAAATTGATGTGTGCTACATTATTGTGTAACTTAGTAAGATCCATTTTAAACATATTTTAGTAGTAATAATCTTACGTATATCAACACTTGAGCTAGATTTATGTCTCAATATTATACATTATTTATTTATCATATGATGAATATAAAATTATTATTCAACAATTAAACAAATTAGTTGAACTACAAAACGTGAATTAAAAATTAAAAGCATACTCTTTGATGACTTGACTTGACTTGACTTATCTTGGACATTTCATGATAATTTGAATGTTGGAATAACAAAAAGGAATACTTTAATATTGGAATCCCAAAAATGAATATTTGTGGCTACAAATAATTTACTTTAGTTATTGGGTAATTTTATAACAAATATAAAAAATATATAAAAAAATATTTTAAAAAACTTGTCATGAGAACTAAAGCATTAATCATTAACGATAAGTTTGTCACATATCAAATATGTTTTCATGATCATACACATTTTATAAAAAATATAAAAAGAAAAAAGAAATTATCATGACAATGATTTGTTTTTCATTAAGTGTTGCATGGAGGGTCAGCAAGCCTCTCCAACACCGCTCTTAAGTAAACAATAGAAAAAGAATCCCCTTGTACATGATACCATTTAGAAAAAATCTCAACACCAAGATCCACGTACATGCAGTTTTTCTCACCTATTGGAAATGAGAGGATACACCTGGTTCTTGTCTACATAAAAAAGAAAAAAAGAAGTTATAAGTTATAATACACTACAAAGGAAAAAAGAAATTCCAAGGTATAAAATTAAATAACTTATTGAAGTCACTACCATCCTCCTCTTATAAGAGAAAAGAAATTGTTCGAATATCTTGACACCACAGGTGTATGAGTGGAAAACCCTAATTGTAGTCCCTCATGGTCAGAGGTTTATCAACACATTCATCAATCGCCTGTAAATAGCCACAACTTTTACAGCCTGTAATAGAGCACTAGGGAAAAAAAAAGAGAAAGGAAATTAAAACTTGTAATCATTATCCTATACATTCATTTCACATACAATATAACATAGAGTATTACCTGGTGTATGGCATGCCTCCATCCCTTCTACATCTAGTGAAATCATCATTTACTTTCCCACAAAATCTGCAACTTACTTGCAGATGGAATAGCTCATATTAGAAGGATTATTTTTAAGCTTAAGGAATATGAATATAATAAAAATAATTAAAAGAAGATGTATTTTCACCTTGAATAAGAGAATGTGGTGTTGAGTGGCGCACCCCCTATCGGCGAGAATATATGCAATCCACCATGTCCTTAGCAACCATACTGAGAGCATAATATGATCTTCCCGAATTAAGTTGCCGGACGTCGGATATTAAAAGAAAACATTTTTGTTGCAATTCAAGTGAAGAGGAAAAGATATGAGGGGAGGGTTCGAGGGCAATTAGATGAATTTAATGAGTCTATTGACGCATGTATGTACGTGTAACTTTTACATTTTAATTTCAAAATCTTTTATTAGTTCATCTCAAATTATTTTCTTTATTAATTCAGATTAAATGATATCATGATATGATTGAGAGTATTTGAAAAAGAAAACAAAGAATCACATGTCACAATAAAAAATATTTTAAGATCAAAAAGGGAAAAGAAAAAAGGCATATGAATATGTACATTTTGTTTGATTATACTTAAAGATGGCCAATAAGTTAGATGGCAAAAGGCATGGCACAGGCATGACATGAGCGCGGCACGACAAGGGCACGGACAAGGTACAACACGAACTATATTTGGTTCTTTCAGAAATTGATGTATGTTACATTATTATGTAACTTAGTAAGATCCATTTTATAAATATTTTAGTAATAATAATGTTACACATATCAACACTTGAACTTAACTTTTGTCTCAATATTATGCATCATTTATTTATTATATAATGGACATAAAATTACTATTTTACCATTACATAAATTAGTTGAGCTATAAAACGTGACTTAAAAGCATACTCTTTGGTGACTTAGCAAAAATGAAAACTTGTGGCTGCAAATCGATTTATTTTAGTTTTTGGGTAATTTTATAACAAATATAATAAAATTATGATAATCATTTTTTAAAAATTGTTATGACAGTTGAAGCATTAATCATTAACGATAAGTTTCTCACATATTAAGTATGTTTTCATCGTCTTACATATTTTATAAAAAATATCAAAAAAAAAAGAAATTGTCACGATAGCATTTAGAAAAAATCTCAACACTAAGATCCACGTCCATGCTGTCGGTGTCATCTATTAGAAATGAGAGGATATGCCTGGTTGTTTTCTACAAAAATAAAAATAAAAAAATTGTAAGTTATAACATACTATAAAGGAAAAAAAAAATTTTAAGGTATAAAGTTAAATAACTTACTGAAGTCACCTGCCACCCTCCCCCAATAAAAGAAAAGAAAATTGGTTGAATATCTTGACAACACATCTATATAAGTGGAGAACCGTAATAACATATTCATCAATCGCTTGTAGATAGCCATAACCCTTACAGACTAGAGTAGAGCACCAGGGAAATAAAGAAAATAAATTAAAACTTGTAATCATTATCCTATATATTCATTTCGTATACAATATAACATAGAGTATTACCTGGTGTATGGCTTGCATCCTTCCCTTCTACAGCTAGTGAAATCATCATTTGATTTCCCACAAAATCTGCAACTTACTTGCCGATGAAATAGCTCATATTAGAATGATTATTTTTTAAGCTTGAGGAATATGAATACAATAAAAATAATAAAAGGAAGATATTTTTTAACCTTGAATAAGAAAATGCAGTTTTGAGTGGCACATCTCCCTATCGGCAAGAACATATGCAATCTACCATATCTTTAGAAACCATGCTGAGAGCAGAATATGTTGTTCCTAAATAAAGCTGCCTCATGTTGGATATTAAAAGAAAATTTTTTGTTGCAGTTAAGTGAAGAGGGAAAAATAAGAGGGGGAGGGTTTGAAGGCAATTAATTAAATTTGTAAAAGAATAAAAATAATTCTATTAAAAATAAATTATTTAAAATAATGGCATGATGTTAAATAATTATTATATTATTTATTTAAGTAAATTTCTTATAAGTGTAATAAATTTTTTTTATAATTTTAATTTAAATATTTTATTAAGTATACGTGTTAGTGCTTATTAAGAATACATGTTATCGTTCAATTGTCAAGTATATATATTAAGTATACGTGATTGTGATATGATTCTTCACTATCTTTATTTAGGACGTTCTTTTCATACTCAATGATAAATGCTTCAACTGTTTTGATACTCAATTATTATTTAACAAAAATGTTAACTTTATTCATTTGAATAAAAAAATTATTATTTTCAATGTTTGACTTAATTTGTAGAAGTAGCGATTCAAAAATATTTGATGTCTTAGCTAAATTTATAGTCATTTGAAATTTTAAAATTAATAACTTGTTAATTATATGGTACTGCTAAATTAATTAAATTTGTAAAAGAATAAAAATAATTCTATTGAATAATAAATTATTTCAAATAATGGCACGATGGTAACTAATTGTTATATTATTTATTTAAATAAAATTTTTATCAGTCTAACAATTTTTTTTATGATTTTAACTTAAATGTTTTATTAAGTATAGATGTTATCGTTCACTTGAGTAACCAGCAAGCGAGTGAATTGAAGCTTTCTAATTGAAATCTGAAGAGTTCTATGATTCTGAACTTTCTCTGTCACTGTGCTGACCAAGTTGACCAACAAATACTCTACCAACCTACTCAGATCTCTATGAAGGCTTTTTCATTTATAAGATATTGAAGCATTTTTAATTTGAGAGAATTTTTCTTCTGGCTGCTGCGCAGCAAAAACAAATGATACAAAATGCAAAATCAGTTTTAGGATTGGACCTTTTTCGTGGTGTACAAAAATCAAATGAATGTGACATATCTGCTTTCATACTGTCATTATATAAAATACTCATAATATGAAAGGGAAAATAGAACTATGTTTAACTGAATGCACACAAGACCTAATCCTTTCATCTTTAAACATGCCACATTACTTTTATTGTTTCTTTCTTAATTTTTTCCTCAAATAAACCAACATTTGTTTAGACATAGAAAGTCCAAAACAAATTACTAGCAATATGTATATATTTTTTTTCTTTTTCAACTTTTCCATAACACCCAATCATATCCTATCCTCGGAGAACCAAAATCGAGTCCAAGACTCCATGTACATCCTAGGAAACCTTATCAATAGAAGTCCCTAGGAGCACATATAACATTGAAACTCAATACCGTATCAGCCTGACATTTGGAAAAAAAATATTTTAGATGGGTTATAATTAGGCTCTAGCCTACAAATATTTATTGAACTTTTATTGTAATATAAAATCTTCTTATGTTTTAAGATAAATGAGACTGAAAAGTAGTGGCAAAGCACAAGAATGTTAGCTTTTGGTAACACACTAAAAATTGTTATTTTAAGTTTTATTAAAAAAATAAAATGAAATCACGTAACCTGACGCCCCATCCCGCCACTTTTGCAATTCATATGACAACGAAAGAATGCTATAATCTAAATAAATCATTATTGAAAAAGTGGTCATGCATGTATACCACACACTAACTCACATATAAGTGTTCCACTCAATTGAAATGATCTTATATGTGGGATTACTTACATTTTTTGCAATCATATGTTTAATTAAGTAATCATGCAAATTATACAATATGCTAATTCCCACATAAATGTTTGAGTAAGTTTAAATGAACTTATACATATATGGAATTACTTACAACTTTAGTGTAGGGATTGATTGATTTCTAGAATCTTTAAGCTTACACGCTTTATAAAGAGAAATAAGAAGTTTTTGGACCATCTCTTTATTTATACAGGCTTCTTCTAGAGTCATTTTTCTAAGAGAATGGAACCTTATAATAGTCTCTAAACCTTATGAAGTGAGTTTGATAAAAATCGAAGATGGGGAATGATTCCCCAAATAATTCCATTTCTTAGACAAAAAACTATTTTGAGATTCGTAATGTGATGAATGATGATGAACGGAGAGATAAGACATGATATGATGATGAACGGAGAGATAAGACATAATGTGATGATGAACGGACGTAACTCCGAGATTCGATCCACGGTGTAATCTTCAATATATAAACTCATGGGAGTTAAATTAAATGTGAGACTCTTCAAAATAGGGCTGGGCAAAAAAACCGTGGCATAAAAAAACCCGCATTGAACTGGTGGTTTGGTTCGGTTATGGATCGGTTTTTTTATTTATAAATAACTGAACATATAGTTATATAAAAAAACCAAAACAATGGTTCGAGATTTTGTTCATAATGCATAACTAAAGAACCGAACCGAAAAACCGAAATATTTTTATACTTTTATTAAGTTTTAAAACATATTTTATCTCAAATTATTACAATAAACTCACACACACACAATTACTACTATATATATATAATATTTTCACCAAAAACAAACCCTAAAATCAAAACTTATAAACTCATAAAACTGTTGAGTCATTAATCTGCACTCAAAATTAGTTTCGCTCAACTCTATTAGGAGAGCGTATAATACAACTAAGTCAGCTAGTCAGGAGGAAGCTGAATTTTATGAATTAATTGAAATAGGTTATTATTTATTATGTTATTTTTTGTTATCTCATTTTTAATATTTTGTTTATAGAATTAATTATTTTAATATAATTGTTTTAATTTCCTAAAGAATTTTTGATGCCAATGAAATCTAACAAGAGCAAATGGCTATCGATTGATGTTTGTGGCTAATAAGCTTTTTTAATTAGAAAAAAAAATAGTATCTTGTTTTCATAATTTGTTTATTAATTATTTAATGTTGTTTTAAATTTTTTTATAGATTCAAACATTGAGCTGGAAATTAGAAAATGCATGTTGATGAGTAATGAAATCATGAAAATGGGATAATGTTGTTGATATTTGTTTGTAATTTTTGTATTTTGTGTTGTAAATATTGTTATTTTTATATTTTTAGTCTTTGCAATTTTATGTTTATTTAGATGGTGCATTTGAGATTGAGTTTAAATTTATATTTTTAAATGTGTTTTGAATACTTTGTATTTATTGTCAATATTTCTGTATTTGTAATAAAATTGTGATGAAAAATTTATTTCATAAATGAAGTATAATGAGCTATAAATTTAAAAATTCAAAAATAAGCCCAATAGGCATAGAACCGAAAAATCCGAACCGAACCGAACCAAATGGTTGGGTTCATATTTGGTTTTTATTTGGTTCTTTTTAAATAAGAACCGATTTAAATTGGTTCTGTTAAATTTTGAACCGAACCGAACTGAACTAAACCGTGCCCACCCCTACTTCAAAATAACTAGGCAAACCGATTCCGTATGGGTCAAGGAAAGCTGGAAAGGATCCAAGTGGGAATCAAACTTGGATCCGGTCTAGTGGTAATTATAATTGGCCACTATAGTTTCTATATTTTCTTACATAAAGATAAGTTGTTTAACATTTAACCAATACAATGATATAGTATTTTATGATGAAAAAACTAAATCAAAGGAAATTACATAAATGCCGTGGTCTGATAAAACCTGGTCTGAGACACGATTTCGGCTTTTGGAGATGGGTTTTATCAGACCAGGCTTGGATACCTACCAAGAATGAAAGAAAGTAGCTTCTAAGCAAGTCGGCCATATTCCTCATATTTCTAAACATAGCAGATTGATACCGGTCATTGTATCTACAAACCCAAAGCAAAGTTCCAGGTCACATCCAGAAAGGTATTATTTTGGTATTGCATTAGCATTAGTTAAGCTTAAAGATATGGATGAGAGTATAAGGTGCTAATGCAGGCAATAATCAAGATACTGGACAACGTAAAGTGCATCAAAATGATTGCTAAGCAAAAGAGCAAATTGTCATATGAAGAATTTTCTAACACACTTATTTCATCTCATATGGATCAAAGAGTAGCAATATCAACGCTTAAGGGCTTCCCCAGCTTTGACAAGGTCTTCGAGTGCCTTTGCGATCTGTACCTCATTCAGACCATCCAAACCAATGCCCTTCTCAACACCCATATCTGTGTAGATATGAAAGGTCAATTAACGAGATAACATAAATTTCCAAGTAAAATGCACAACACAAAAGTGGCATGGGATAAAATTGGTGTTGAGCATAAATGAATGGGGAGCAATCTTAATCTGTAATGAAATGTAAATCGTCTAGTACAATGTTTCAGGCACACAATTATAAGTCAACAACGTTCATCCAACAATAAAAATAAAAAAGAAGAAAAATAATAAGAAGACTCACACCCAGCAAAATCAACTTAATATATTTCAAAACACTAATTTGGACACTAGGGGCCAAAGCCAATATCGTAAAATGAATACGAAGATTTGGGATCTCAAATGAATTGACTTGGTTAAAAACTTAGGGTCATCGTGCAACACAAAACAACTAAATGAGGAGCTGGGTCTTTCAAATTCTGAAACATGCATCAAAATTTAACTCAGCAAGCCTAGAGAGTTAACAGGAAAGAATGACCATGTGCAGCCTGCAGAATTTTGTTCTCTGTTTTTCACTTTTTTCAAGGAAACTGGATAAACAAATTATTTAATAACTTACGCTGATTACTATTCTTACCTAAAGTAGGAAAGTCTTTGGTTTCCTATGAATGGACTTATATATATATATATTTAGCATTCATTTCATTTGAATGTTGGAAACGTTACAAGAAGATGGATGACTACGACACAATATACAACAGGAGGATTATCCAAAGATAAAAATTTCTTAGCTATTGGAGGTGGTTGGATATGTAGCGTATGATGATTGGGACAAAAATTTGGCCATGATGCATTTCTTTGGCAGTAGAAGCTACAATGCACCAAAAAAAAAAATTAATAATAATAATAATAAACAGCTACCAAGAGTAAAGATGGCTTATGGATGATTCCTATCCAACATCAACCATGTTTTGTTGTCCTAAAAGACTCACATCAACTATGTCTTTTTATCCTAGAAGACTCAAACGGCCCAAAGAACACAAATAATCCACCAACCTACTCAGATATCTAAGAAGGCTATTTCAACTATAAGATATTGAAGCACTTTTTAATTTCAGAGAAATTTCTTCTGGTTTATGTGCAGCAAAAACAAAAGAGTTCAAAATAAAAAATCAATTTCAGTCTGGGAGCTTTTTCAGTTGCAGTGGTGTACAAAAATCAAATCAATGTGATATATCTGCTTTCATACTGTCCCTAGATAAAATAATCATAACATGAAAGGTAAAATAGTAACCATGTTTAACTGAATGGACTCAGGACCTACTCCTTTCATCTTTAAACATGTCACATAACTTCTAATGCTTCTTTCTTTTTTTCCCCCCTCAAATAAACCAGCATTTGTAGACATAAAAAGGACCAAAACAAATTACTAGCAATATGGAATTTTTTTCTTTTAAGTTTTCTATAACACCCTATCCTCAAAGAACCAAAATTGTACATCCTAGTAAACCTTATTAGTAGAAGTCATTAGGAGAACCTATAACACTAAAGCTCAATACCATATCAGCCTGACATTTGAAAATAATATTGTAGATGGGTTATAATTAGACCCTAGTCTACAAATATTTATTGAAATTTCTATTGTAATATAAAATTTTCCAGCGCAGAGACATGACCACAAAGTTTTTGAAAAAAACAAAGCAGAGAGTAAAAGAAAGAAAAGACCTTGAATACAAACGTATAATGGAGGAGATAACAAAAAATAACATGAAAAAAACAAAGAGCAGGAAGAGTAGATATACCATATCTAGCCCATAACTGGGGCTCAATCCCACTGCACTCACGAATCAAGATAGGAAGTTTGGGGTTTAAAGTCTTCAACTCCTTGTAGTTCTTCTCCACAAATGATCTGCATTTTTTTAAAAAAAAAACTTATGAGAAAACTAATTAGTTTGTACTAGTTCTTTCTTCCGGATTCATTAGCAATTATTAAACAAGTTTGTAGCTAATTATTACACAAAGTTATAAAGCCCCCAAAATTAGTCAACATTATTAAAACACCAAATACAGAAATAGTGAGTTTCATTCAGTAAAGCTGTGTGCATCCGATGCATAGTCTGCCTTCATTCTCATTTTCGACTCCCATGAATATGGCAATACATATATAATTATATTTAACCCCGTAATTTCTAAATCCTTGAATATCCCAAGAAATGCTACTGAAAATTAACAAACTACGCATAATCCGAAGGTATCCCAAATCCAAAAATCATTGATTTGAAGAAATCGAAATGAAGCTAATTCATTTAACTATCAATCAAATAAATTCGAGAGTAAATGGTACACGTATACCTAGTGGAGGAGCTTGAAGGAGAAGTCTGGCAGAGTAAGATCCTCAGTTCCTTCATGGTCCGAGATAATTGTCCTCTCCACGCCATCTCTCTCTCTATGATGCCTGTGTCTTGAAACAGACGAATAAATTCAAGTCCACGATACAGCGTTTGTCATTGAGTACTCCGCGAATGGATGGTATTTTGCTTTATTGGGCCTTCAATGAGCCCGATCCAGATCGACGGCCCAAATATGTTCTTATAGTTTACTTAATATTCAATGTAATTATTAGCTTTTACAATCAGTCAATTAAATCTTCAATAATATCTTTTATGTTACCTTGAGACTTTTAGCAATATTTGATAGCTAAAAGTGTCTTAACAGAAAATATATTGAATATTTCATTCTTGCAATATGTACAGATTCTACTTGGATAATTTTCGGTAGCATTTCTCTATGAGGTTCTGGAAGAAATTATGGGGGTAAATATATTATATATATTACAATATTTAAGGATTTACTAGTTACCCTCTATAGCTTTTATAATAATATTTCGTTACCCCTCAAGTATAACTTTATTTGACAAGTTCATTTCATCATAAAAAATAATGATAATAATCATTTATAAAAACTTGAAATTGCAAAAACAAGTATTTTTGGCAGTTGGGTAACATGCACATATCACATATCAGCTAGCATTTATGTTATGAACCGACCAAACTATGAAACTCATTGTACCATAAAATTATTAAATTCCACCATATATATTCAATCAATATTCTCTTCTAATTGCATTGGGAGAGAGACGAGAGAAGCAACAAAGTGAGAAAATAATGGCTTCTCTAGACTCTCCAAATCCATCTTTTTCCATAAGAGAAACAACAACCAGAAGTGCAACAGCAGCAAGTAGGTTCTTGAGAAGCATCTCAACAAAAGAACCTTCATTCTCTACACTTCCATACTCACCACCTCGCTTTTCGTCTCCGATAAGCCTCCACACTTCTCCTCTTTCATCTCCTCACCACCCTTTCAACGCCACCGCAGAGGCGGCTAGCAGCAGCCCCGAAGCCACATCATCATACCGTTGCATATCTTCTGTTCTCAAGAAAGACGGCCAGATACTCTGCATAGTTGCAGCAAATGGTTTTATTTACACGGGCTCTGACTCGAATTTGATAAGGGTATGGAAGCTGCCAGATTTCACTGAATGTGGGCGGTTGAAGGCGAAGAGAAGTACAGTGGTTGCAATGGAGGTGAGCCATGATAGGGTTTATGCTGCTTATGGTGATGGCAAGATTAGGGTTTGGCGTAGAACTTGGGACAATGGGGTGAAGCATGTTAAAGTGGCAACGATTCCGAAGACCGGTCGCGCTGTTCGGAGATTCATCGTCGGCAAAGACAAGATGGTAATGTGATGTTAGTTACTATATATATGAAACTTTTAATTGTTTTGCATTAATGGCATTATTTGTTTTGTCGTTGAATACGTTCATTTGTGTGTTTGAAAAAATGATAATGATCGATCATGACCCAAGTACTAAATAGTTCTGTGAAATTATAACACATGGTTTAGAATTTAATATTTTACTTCTTGTTATAGCCTATATATCTGGATTTCCTTACTGTAATTACAACAATTAAAAAATTAATAATAATAAAATCTTAATTAAAGTATTTCTTATTGAAATTAATGAGTCTAAATACTTTTTCAGATTTGAATTAGATTATTTATTTGAACCAAATTCTAAATTTGAAAGAGAGTATTTTCACAAGAAAAGAATAGTAGTACTTTAACAAGAATAAAAGCGAAACTAGCTAGGGATATTATTATTTCATGAATGTTGTGACAGGAAGATACCGGTTTTCACACGTAATTCATTGAATATCTACGGATATTGGTAAGGTCTATTATGACCTATCAATGTTAACTTCCCACAAGACAAAA
The DNA here is from genome assembly GCA_025617385.1 of Murraya koenigii. Classification (NCBI taxonomy): domain Eukaryota; kingdom Viridiplantae; phylum Streptophyta; class Magnoliopsida; order Sapindales; family Rutaceae; genus Murraya; species Murraya koenigii. The sequence goes on from CM046813.1 coordinate 26,336,213, forward strand.
TCTTTAGTGAAGTAATAACAGTACAGTGGAAAAATAGTAAAATTTAGTGACGTGCCATAATTTTAATTAAATGCTTCTAGCAACAAATTAAAATAGAAATGAGTATGAGGATACGAAGGCTTAAAAACTTCTATTGGCTTTTGTTCCCATTAATGAATCAGTAGCCTGCTGGTCAAAAATTTATTTGTGTTGTGAGAGAAACAGTTCATAATTTCAATAATGGGGGACAATGCCAACTTGTTATGCGACAGAAAAAAAAAATTAAAAATCTTTCTTCATAATTAATATATTTAGACAGAAATTGATTGAAGTTGGAGTTATTGTGGCTTTTTCTAAGGCTTGGCCGAAACATGAAATAATACAGCTATGCAACTAATTTCTCAGTTTCTTGGTGGACTCAGTAATAGGAAGAGATGCTCCCCATAGCTGCATTAATTCTCTTTGGTTTATTAATGGTATAATAATTTAATAATCATTTTATATGTATTTAATATTGCTCCAGCATTATATATATTTAAGTGAAAAGAAATATTGAAATATATTATGTTTTTTTTTAATGTATGTTTAGCAGATGAAGCATATGGGGCCAATAACTTCAATAGCAATAAACATTTCTGAGGATATCCTATACTCAGCTTCCATTGATAAAACAATAAAAGTATGGCGGATAAGAGACATCAAATGCATTGAGACCATCCAAGCACATTCAGAGCCAATCAATGCTCTAGTTGTGGCTGACGACGGAGTTCTTTACTCCGCCTCTGATGATGCCACTGTCAGAGTTTGGCGTCGTTATTTCTACGGTGAAAACCAGCTCCACACGCTCATTGTAACCCTAACAGCAAAGTACTCACCAGTGAAAACCCTAACCCTAACCCTAGATGATGGGTTATTGTACGGTGGCTGCACCGATGGCTACATACATTACTGGCACAAGGGTTGTTTCTCAGGCCAATTGCAATACGGTGGTGCACTTCAGGGTCACACTCACGCCGTGATGTGCCTTGCTAGCGTGGCTAATTATGTGATCAGTGGCTCTGCTGACTCAACTTGTAGGGTTTGGGCTAGAGAACAAGATGGAAGACATACAATGCTAGCAGTTTTGGTGGGACATAGAGGGCCAATTCGATGTGCCACTGCATTTTTAGGGCGCTTTTGGGAGGAGACTGAAGATGAATATTGCACAATTTGCACTGGCAGCCTTGATGGAGTCCTTAAGATGTGGCGTGTGACACGACCAAAAAGTTCTTTTGGGCATTTGGAAAAGATTATTGGGCATGAGTATTTTGAGCTGCAAGAAGGTTAGCTTTAGTAACTAAATGCAAATCGGTGAAAAGAAATTAGTGTACATTAGCTTCAGTTTAGTTTAATTGTTTAATTAACTAGGGATAATGTGGATCATTTATTATGTGGTTTATATGTAATATTTAATTATGCTAGGAGAAATTAAAGTTGTTCTTTCTTAATTTTCTTGTAAACTAGCTAGCTAGCACTTTTTAGATGAATATTTAAGAATTGAATTAATTATTCTTTAGAGTCTCTTTAATTTATCATTAGCATTCGAGAATCATGATACATATTTTAAATTTTTATCTCAAAAAATTATCACTAAAATGAGGTATTCATCAAGACATCAATTGATTGATGAGAAAATATAATTAACTTACTTGATATTATAAAAATATTACTAACTATTCAATAAATGCCACATTATTTAGGATTTGGGATAAAAAAGTTGTTGGAACCAAGATCAGATAAAGAACTTATCTTTGATGCCCAAGATTCCACCAAATTCTCAAGACCAAGCTTCTGCTCTATGTGAAATACAAACTCGATGTGCAAAACAAATCTATGGCAATTTAACAGAATCAAAACATCAAGACTGGAACCAAAAATCAGCAAGATAAACACAGGAAACTTATAGTGGTTCGGTCTCTGAGTAACTTACATCCATTGTGAGAAAAGAAGCAAGCTTTCACTAAACCAAGCTCAAAAAGTTACAATATTCACAAGAGAGTGTCACTGAATCGATCCCCCTCAATCATGAATTACATGGCCTTTTATACATGAAGAAATCAACCCCCAAAGGAGCTTCACTGGCTAGCTGCATTTTTGAGTTTGTTGGAAACAAACCTAGAAATTTCCCGTCATTTACAATGGCCATAACAGCCTCTCCAATGACAGCAGGGCACGTGTCAACAATTGATTCAATCAGTTAGCCAAAACGCTGCATTTCATTGTCGTTTTGCTTAAGTGAGTTACGTGAAAAACACATGACTTGCTGTAGTTTCAACCGACATGTCATTTGCTTCATACAGCTCTCCTGAAACTCTGCAAACGACATGTCACTCAGCACTCCTGAAGTAAACCGACTTGTCGTTTTGAGCCAGATTCACAGATTGAGCTTCATCTCCAACATTCTCCACCTTGAACTCAATCAGTTACTCCTTGCTCCCTTTTCACACAACTCAATTACAGGCTAACTCTGATGATGCCAGTTGAGCTTAAGCAGAACTCAAACTTTGCACCAGGCACTGGTTTGGTTAGTATATCAGCAAGATTGTCATCAGTATGTACTTTCAGCAGCTTAACAACCCCTTTTGACACCTTCAATCTAATGAAACGAAGCTTGATGTCAATGTGCTTTGTTCTTTCATGATGTATCTGATTCTTACTCAAACAAATTGCACTTTGACTGTTACAGAAAACTGGTATATGCTTTTGTTCAAACCCCAACTCAGTCACCAAACCTTTAAGCCAAATAGATTCCTTGATGGCTTCTGCAGCAGTAGTATACGCTGCTTCAGTTGTTGACAAAGCAACAACATTTTGTAATGTGGCTTTCCAGTTGATGGTGCAACCACTTAGAGTAAACAAATAACCTGTCAGGGATCTTCTTTTGTCCAGGTCTCCTACATAATCAGCATCTACAAACCCATAAACTCTGACTTTACTTTTTGTTTTACTTCCATACGTCAAACCATAGCTAGCTATACCATTTAGATATCTCAGTATCCAAACAACAGCTCTCCAATGTTCTTTTCTAGGATTTGACATATATCTACTCACCACACTTACTGCATATGCTAAGTCTGGCCTAGTTAGAACCATAGCATACATCAAACATCCTACAGCACTATAGTATGGTATCTTAGCCATTTCAACTTTCTCCTCATCAGTTTTGGGACAATGTTGGCATGAAAGTCTGAAATGAGATGGTAATGGAGTCTGAACTGGTTTTGAATTCCCCATCCCAAACTTCTCAAGTACTCTTCTGATGTATTTATGTTGAGTTAAACATAATGTTCCTTTCTGCCTGTCTCTGATCAACTCTACACCAAGGATCCTTTTTGCTGACCCAAGATCCTTCATTTCAAAAACTTCACTCAGCTACTACTAGCACTTCTATTTGACTCATATTCTAACATGCTATCAACATATCATCAACATATAGCATCAGATAAATCTTGCTCTCATCTTTTAAGTCTTTGAAATACATACAGCAATCAAGATTACTCCTCTGAAAACCATGTTCTGTCATAAACTTATCAAATCTCAAGTACCATTGTCTTGGAGATTGTTTAAGTCCATACAAAGACTTTTTCATATGACAAACATTATCAGCCTTCCCTGGTTTTTCATAGCCTTCAGGTTGAGCCATTACAATCATCTCATCTAACTCACCATGGAGGAAGGCAGTCTTTACATCCATCTGTTCCAGATGCATGTTTTTCACTGCAACAAGTGCCAATATGATTCTCAATGAGGAGTATTTAACCACTGGAGAGAACACTTCAGTAAAATCAATGCTCTCCCTTTGGGTAAAACCTTTAGCTACCAATCTAGCTTTATATCTTTGTGGCTCAACACCAGGTACCCTCTTTAATTTTATATATCCACTTGCAGCCAACTACTCTCTTGTTATCTGGTCTTTTTATTAGTTTCTAGGTTTGATTCTTGATCAATGAATGCATTTCCTCATCCATAGCTTTCTTCCATTCTTTAGACTTATCACAATTCACAGCTTTTGAATATGTTTTTGGTTTATCAGTTTCAATCTTATGTGCTGCTGTTAATGCAAATGCAATCAAATCTGCATATGCATATCTCTTTGGGGGCCTTATAATTCTTCTTTCTCATGTCTCACCAGCTGATAGTTTCTGACTTCTTGTACACCATCAATTTCTTCTTCAGGCTCAGAGGTCTCTTTATCAGACATTTCTTCTGATTCAACTCTTTGTTTCTGTTTTGTATTCTAATTTGATAGCTCCACCTCAACATGAGTCTTATGTTATGGATTATTTGAATCAGCAATTGTTTGTTTTGACTAAGCTGAATTTAACAGCAATTCAGACTCATTAAACACAACATCTCTGCTTATGATGGCCCTTGGAGGCTTAAGATCAGTGCACCAGAGCTTATAACCCTTAACCCCATCAGGATAGCTAAGAAATATGCACTTTAAAGCTCTAGGTTGTAGTTTGCCTTGCTTAATATGTGCATAAGCAGGACAACCAAAAACTCTCATATTAGAATAGTCAGCTGGTTTACCATATCGAGCTCAATTGGTGTTCTGAAATTAATACTAGATGAGGGACTTCTGTTCACTATATAACGAGCGATTGAAAGTGTCTCAGCCCATAGAGCCTTTGATAACTTTGAGTGAATAAGCATGCATCTCACCTTATCAATCAAGGTTCTATTCATTCTTTCAGTTAAGCCATTTTGTTGGAGTGTATATCTCACTGTTTTATGTCTCACAATTCCATTATCAGAACAAAAGTAATCAAATCTTTTGTTACAAAACTCTAAACCATTATCAGTTCTCAACCTTCTAACCTTTCTATTAGTTTGGTTTTCCACAAGAGTTTTCCAAGTTTTAAACTGTTCAAATACATCTTCTTTTCCCTTCAAGACATATACCCAAACAAACCTTGAAAAATCATCTATGAGAGATAGGAAATACCTTGCCCTCCCCAAAGATGCTTATCTCGCGAGGCCCCACATGATCGAGTATGAACATAATCTAGGAGTCCCTTTTGAATTATGAATACCAGTACTGAATTTAATTCTTGAAGACTTTCTTAGGATGCAATCTTCATAGAACTTCAAGGTATCTATCTTATCCATTCCTAAGACCCCCTGCTTTGACAGTTCTTTAAGCCCCTTTCACTTATATGACCAAGCCTCAAGTGCCACAACATGGTCTTGTCCAGATTCTGATTTGAGACTCCAACATCCCCAATCACAGCAGTTCCTTGAAGAACATATAGGCCATTTTTCATGTCTCCTTTCATCAATATCATAGACCCTCTCAACACTTTTAAGGTTCCAGATTCCAGCTTAATTATGCATCCCATATTATCAAGCATACCAAGAGAAATGAGGTTTCTTTTCAGTTCAGGCACATGCCTTATATCCCTTAACTCTCTAATCATGCCATCAAATATTTTTAGCCTAATTATGCCTTTACCCACCACCTTACAGCTAGCATCATTTCCCATTACAACAACCCCCCCATCATAGGTTTCATATTTTGTAAACAGATGCTTATTATGGCACATATAAAAAGAGCAACCAGAATCTAAAACCTAATTACCTTTGGTTTGGTCATTAGTGGCTATAAAAACACCAACTGTGTCATAGCCATCAGAATCTTGACATTCTGATGCAACAGCAGCATCACTATTTTTTCCTTTATGATCTTTGTCTCTCTTCCTCTCAGGGCAGTCTTTCTTAAAGTATCATTCCTTGTGGCAATGGAAGCACTTAAGATTCTTTGGTTTAGACTTTGACCTTTTATTCTTTTCTCTATTGCTGACTATTTTCTCTGGCCTTCCTCTTACATTCAGACCTTCTCCATCTCTTGATTGTTTCTTGATTGCTGCTTTGGAACTCAAAGCTTCCTTTACATCTATCATGGTAAGAGATTGTCTCCCATACATTAGTGTATCCACAAGATGTTCATAGGAACTTGGTAATGAACACAGCAAGATCATGACTTTATCTTCATCTTCAATCTTTACACTTATGTCTTCCAGATCAAGAATGATCTTATTGAAGGCATCAATGTGATCAGATATTGAAGACCCTTCATCCATCCGCAAAGTATAGAGTTTTTCTTGGTGGCCAATCTTTGGCCATAGATTTCTTTGTCATACGGTCTTCAAGCTTCTTCCATAACCCACTGCCGTCTGCTCCTCCAACTTCTCCGAGTACACCATCACCAAGACTCAAAATTATAGCACTGTGAGCTCTGTCTAAAACATCTGCAAGATCCTCATCAAACACCTTTCTTGGCTTCTGGATGATGAAGCTTCAGCAAGTGCCTCATCCAGCCCTTGATGTACCAACAGGGCCCTCATCTTGAGTCTCCACAGGTGGAAGTCATTCTCACCTGTAAACTTCTCCACATCAAGTTTTAGTGCAGCCATCCTATGATCCAGAGTTTAGTGGTAAGCTCTGATACTAATTTGTTAGAACTAAGATAAGATAATGAACTGATCTTTGATGCCCAAGATTCCACCAAATTCTCAAGACCAAGCTTCTGCTCTATGTGAAATACAAACTCGATGTGCAAAACAAATCTATGGCAATTTAACAGAATCAAAACATCAAGACTGGAACCAAAAATCAGCAAGATAAACACAGGAAACTTATAGTGGTTCGGTCTCTAAGTAACCTACATCCACTGTGAGAAAAAAAGCAAGCTTTCACTAAACCAAGCTCAAAAAGTTACAATATTCACAAGGGAGTGTCACTGAATCGATCCCCCTCAATCATGAATTACATGACCTTTTATACACGAAGAAATCAACCCCCAAAGGAGCTTCACTGACCAGCTGCATTTCTAAGTTTGTTGGAAACAAACCAGAAATTTCCCGCCATTTACAACGGCCATAACAGCCTCTCCAATGACAGCAGGGCACGTGTCAACAATTGATTCAATCAGTTAGCCAAAACGCTGCATTTTGTTGCCGTTTTACTTAAGTGAGTCACGTGAAAAACACATGACTTGTTGTAGTTTCAACCGACATGTCATTTGCTTCATACAGCTCTCCTGAAACTCTGTAAAGGACATGTCACTCAGCACTCCTGAAGTAAACCGACTTGTCGGTTTGAGCCAGAATTCACAGATTGAGTTTCATCTCCAACAAAAGTTTGAGACTATATATATATAGTTTTCAATTTCCATCGCCTCATTTCGTGACTTTGGTGCCTCATAATTTCAACAATTGTAAGTTGAATTCGATTCTTTGGGCTGCAGATTGCCAGACTTTGCATGTAATTATTTTTAATTATCAATTTACCATGTAAAAATGTATTACATTGTCTTAAAGTAGAACCGCGAAGGTTGAAGCCAGCATACAGTATCTCGTCACATATGTGAAAGAATTAAATAACAAGTGTTAATTAAGTAGCAAAAGCGACTGTTGTGTGAAAATCCAAATCAAGGTCCCTCCCGAACGCAGTCGTTTTCGTTATTGATGTTCCTCGTATTCGTCAAATAAGTCCCACAACTAGTCACTTATTTTGACCAGCTGATAATAAAGGCTGTTAATAAAAATAATAGACGGAAAGGCAGTTGCAGGTTGTTCATTAATGATATGGTTTTGTTAACAGAGCTTTATAGATATTAACCCGATCGACAGCGGACTTTGTGAGATTGATTCGAGACTGTTGAGCGAGCTTTCTTCTTCACGTTTGTTCTCTGTAGCGTTGCTATAAACAATCTTGTGAAACCTTGCATTGATAATTAAATTGTTTCTTTGATAAATGTAAGTCACATATATACTGACTGTACTGTACATATATTCTTAATTAAGACTAATAATCAATTTTTTTTTTTATTTTTGCTATTCATAATGGCTAATTAGAAATTGTATGCATATTCTGGAAGTGTACTGGATCTTTATACTGAACCCCCGAAAAACCAGAAAAATAATAAATTTAAAGAATAATTATTATCCATCTCACATAATTGAGAATACAGGTATCTGTATATGCTTAATTATATAAGTACTCATCAGGAGAATTAACACACTTCTTCTAAAGAATTAAAGCTATATATGTACGTTGTTGTTGTCAAACAAGCAAATTAGTTAGGCACATGTATGTATATGTGCATGCATGCCGGAGCTAGCTCGCTGGAAGCTAAGATCACAATTACTTTTGCATGCATTTCATGGCTTGATCACTAGCTAGTGCTGGCGCATTTCCAATCCAGCATTTGAATCTTCATTACGATCAGAATTCTCCTTCTTCAAAAAACGACAAATGGCATAATGAAGCAAACGCAAACCGGAAAGAATGGCAATGATCACCAAAGCTGATACAATGTAGTCGTTGATTGAACGATGGGCACGTTTGCACCCGAAAAAAACTCCAAGACACACCATGGCTGATCAAGATACAGTATTGCAACAAGGCATCTTACATGCATGTTAAAGGAGATATATAATGTACGAGAAGAATTTTATCTCTCAAGGGGTTCTTTGTTTATTGTTCAAGTTTCTTTGTCTTTGAATGACTCTTTTCTGTTCACTTCTTTGTCAAGTATGGTATAAGATAATGCCGAGGGCTTCTCATTCCTATATGGGAAATTAAATTAGAAAAAGAAAAAAGCCTGAGACAAATTATAAAACCAAATTTTGATATTATTTTATATGTAAAGGGGTATTTTTTTAATTTAACTAACGCATAATTACTTGGCTAAATATTGTCATCTAATTAAACAATAAATTAAAGGCTTTTTATTGATGAGAAGTCATTTTCCTACTGTTTTATATTTCTTTTTAAGTCTAATAAAATTAGATAGAAAGAATTAAAAAAGATATGTTAGAATTATGGAAAGTAAATTGATTTTGAATCGAAAGATAAAATAAAGAGTTGAAAAAAAAGTTTGGAGTAAAAAGTAAAAAGATATGGGTCACAAAACTTTGAAAAATCTACAAACAAGAACATAATAACATGTGGCTCAAAGCTGTTGCCTCTGTATCATGTCATAAAAGATTAAAAATTATGATTGATAATTAGTGACATAAAATGATATTATAATAAAATAGAATGGATTTGTATAATCTATTTATTATTGAATTTGAGATTTATTAGAGTGCTTGATATTAAATTTGTTTATAGGACGATTAATTATATTGTGTTAACTCAATATTTATAATAAAGATTTGATTAAGTTATAATATAACTTATATCCATCGAAAAGGTGTTTTTAAGAATCATAAAATTTTAAATTGACTAGTGACTCAATTCACTAGTCCAGTGTTTGAGTAGAATGCTAATAAATGGGCTGCCCAAATGAAACAGAAGCCCACATATAATGCGCAGGTAGGTAAACAAATTAGTCAATCTCCTATGACGAGTGATGAGTCATCACTTGCACACGTGTGAAATAATTCTTTTCCTCAAACTTTCTCACTTCAGCGAGCAAGGGGAAGCTCGAATGTTAACTTGCAGTTGCAGGGCTCTCTTCAGGTACACTCATCAGTTCTGTTCAGTTTCTTTAAACACATGTAATAAACCAAAAATAAACTATCATATATCGGTACTCACTCGTATATATGTGTTTTTATTATTTTTCTTTTATTTCTGTAATTTTCGTGTCAGAGTATTTTTACTTTATTGAATTCAAGCTTACTAATATGCCTGCACTATGCAGAATTGACCGGGTTGACCGTTTGCTGAAGTTTACGAGTACTTATGTGAACTCGAAGCCGCTTGATTACTCTCAGGTTTCAAATATGCACATTTCTTTTTGCTAATTGTTAATGAATGTGTTGCCTTATCTGTTACTTTGTGTAGTTATATTACTTTAATTTTTGAAGAATGATAGTACAATTTATATAGATCATTGAGTGCCCTTTTCTAGTTTTTTGCTGTTTTGCTGTGTTTGCTTTTTGATTTGTTGAAAGCTTGATAGAAAAGATATGAATCCAAAAGAATCTTTCCAGTTGTCCTAGATAATTGTTTTAATTTGTACAGTCTTATAACTATTGCTTTTAAGCATCAGAATTGGTGATTTAGAACCATTTGCTTGTTGTTTTGCTCTTGTGACAGGGACGCTGTTCTTATTATAGTTTAAGCTGTGACTGGAAAATGGGTGGAGGGAAAGATAATCGGGGAGCTGTGTACGGGAACAAGCAGCAAAAAATAATTAATCCTGTGTGGAGACCTGTGTCTACTCAAGCAAGTGTCCGTGAAGGTCTTTAGTTTCATTCTTTCTTTTTTTTGTCTTTATCAACATGACCTGTGATACTGTTTGTTATCATAGATGGATCATTTGTTGGATTCTTCTGGTTGCTAATCCTTGTCTAATGGTCATAGCAATGCTGCACAACTACACACTGCAGATGCAAGCAATCTAGCATGATTGTGGATTTTAAATTATAATATATCTATAAGCTAGTTACACATTTCTTGATTCTCAAACTGGAAACGGTTTCTCTGTCGTCTCATATTTCATTTTCCCTTTGCTTCTCACTCTTTTTTCCCTCTTTTTGTCCGGAAAAAGAGTTTGCAGATTTTTGGATATGACCTAAGTTCAAAACATTGACTTTTAACTCAATCAAATTCCATGGTGATCTGGTGAAAGGATTACACCTTTTGCAATTTTTTTTTGGCATTTTTAGTGCTTCTATTGCAATAAATATCCTGTCATTTTAATAGTTTCTTATTATCCGTATACAATATTTTATCTCCTTTTGCAACATTGGATGGTGTTCTGTCGATTGTGGATTGGCCTTTTATATTAATGGTCACATTGCAGATATCATATTTTATTACAGACAGTTGATTTTTTTGTTTTAAACTTTTGTAGCAAATGAAAATGAATTTTATGTTTCACTCTCAAACAGACAGTTGATTTAAATAATGGGATTTTTGCTGGTCTAGTAACATTTTATGTTGATGATGGGACCTTTTGATGTCAATTTTAGAAAGCTTGGTAAAGGATGTGTCGGAAGATGGAAGTCAAATTCAAGAAATGGACTGCAGCATATCAAGCAATGTTTCAGATACTCAAGTGGTCGCAGAGGTTGATGAAGCAGTGAATGAAGGAACTGAATTGACTTTTAGTTCTAGTGCCTTGCTGGATGACATCAAGGATGGAACTTTGGAAGCAAAGCCAGTGCCTTTGGCAGAAAAGCATTCACTTTCGGTTGAGGTATTATTTGAATTATTGGGTTTTCAAAAAAAAAAAAGTGTGCAAAAAATTTGGTCTGTCAGTAATAAGCCTCAAAATGAGACCCATTTGCTCAATGGCTGGATTTTGGCATTATTCCTCTTGAGTATAATTCAGCTGGCCCTTTCCTTGCTGTTATGCTTTTTTTGTTAGGCTTAACTGGCTTAGTACGGATGAACCAGATGCTTTTAGAGATCTTCTAGGAAACCATTTCCATTTATTTATAAATTGTTTTTACCAAGATATGATTGCTTAGTTGAAATGGCAGCTGAATCTGCTAGACGTTGTCTTTGCTTAATTCAGCACATCTTTAAACAATTAGCATAAGAGTAAAGGTTGTTGCGGAGACCATGTATAGAAACCAAAGTTCATAGCTTTGGTCTCACTTTCTGTGCTTGATACGCAGGTTGGTGCTTCTGTAATTCGATTTATTAAAGGAAAAGAGTAAGGAATTCTGCATCTAAGCCTCTTTTAAGACTCAAATAATATCTATGTTCCTTATTCCTTCAATCTTCCTCCCCCAGAGGATCTACGCAGAAAAAAATTGAAAAGGAGATGGGAGTTAAGATTATCTTGCCATCATCCAAAAAGGAGGACTCTATCAGTAAGTTGTCTTGGTGTTTGATAATTAATTTAAATCTGATTAATATGTAGTTATTTAAACAATTTTTCATTTTATATCACAACATATTTTGAGTTTAAGTATTCTAATTTGAAAATATTTTCAATCTGTTTCTAAGGGATCTGATTGTTATCTGTGTGTTATTATATTGTATTTTTTTACTTTTGTTGCAGTCATTGAAGGCGATTCAATAGATAGTGTAGCTAGAGCTTCAGAAAAGATACAAGCTATAATTGCTGAGGTTAGTTGCACATCTTTATGGTTTATTAAAATTGTAACTGCAATGGTGTTTATTATTTGTTGCTGAAAAAAAAATAAGTAGTAGTTTATTGAATTGTGCCATGCCTGTGAAAAACGATATATAAAGAGGGATGGGTAGCTAGGGTCAGTGATGCCTTAGTTGTTGTTTATCATGCAAAAAAATATTTTATACTGGCATCCAGCAAATTTTTTGCTATAAGTAATAGAAGAATCCCATTTTTACTTTAGTCAGCTACTCAATTATTCCAAAGCTTCTCTTAACTTCATGTAAGGAATTTTTTCTCATTGTTTAACGTGAGCTTATTAAGAGCTATTTCATAATATATACAGCCCATGATTATTTTACTTATTTTACTTTTTTATGTAAGTCTTACTAATTATTGTTTTCTTACTCTTACATCTTGCTCTCAACGAGATCTTAACACTTCTCTTGTATCACAGGCCGTCAAAAGTCCAAGTCTTGACTACTCTCACTTTGTATCTCTTCCACTGGCTATACATCCAGAATTGGTTGACAAGCTTGTTAACTTTCAAAACACCATATTGGGAATTACTGATGCATGCCTAGATGAGAATGTGGGTAGTGAATCGAATGAAGATACTTCTGACAATGAAGAAAAGGAGCAACAAGTAGACCGAGAACATAAAGCTGCAGTTGAACTTAAATTAGGTAACAACACTGAACGTGTTAAAGTGGATATAACTAGCATACCTCTTGTTAGCTATGAAGCTAAAGCATCCGGGCCTTCTACTTCATCTGGTGAGAACCATTGTATTTTGTGATGCATTAATGCTTTAAATCTGTGCAATCCTTATGTGGTATGTAGAATCTATAGTTAATCTGTGGAAGTGGATATAGATATTTATATATGCTCAAATAGAATGATGATACTGACAGAGTACTAAGTTAGAATTTTCAGATTATTGTTAGCTTCTCTTTTCAATGAATTGAAGGCATGCACAATGTGATTGGGGCAGGGGGGTGCAAATGTTGCACGTGTGTGATGGGGTATATGTAGATATTGTCTTCCTTCAAATTCATTGAAGATCATTTGCATTAGTACTTGTCATGACATCAGTTCTTTCTCTTTCTTCCACTGACAAAAACTCTCACTGTTTGTGATTTCAAACAGACTTGGAAATTGACAAATCCATATTTATTAAACCAAAAACATTTCACTTAACTGTACTGATGTTGAAGTTGTGGAACAAAGACCGAGTTAATGCGGCTACCGAGGTCTTGAAGGTGAATTCTCTTAAATTATATATTTATTAGTCAATAGCGGAATTCTTGATAGTCTAATTTCCTGTGTTTTTTTCCAGAGTATTTCCTCAAAGGTGATGGATGCCTTGGACAACCGTCCTCTCTTTATAAAGCTAAAGGGACTGGTAAGATCGTATTCCATTTCGCATTGTAGATTGTGTCAAGTGCTTAATGCTTATTGAGTATGAGGTGTTGAGGTGCTGTATCTGACTGTATTAATCTACGGATCCTTAATCTTCAAAGTTTCAAAAGGGACTTGATTTTATAATGCTTCAAAGTTCTAATCACTAAGCATAATTTGCTTTGAGCTTTCTAATGCTGGCATGGAATTGTATAATCTTCTGTCAAGAGAGTGTCTAGGATCGGTGCGTGGAACTGTCTTTTAGCTACATTATGCATCTTAGCTTCTTTTTTCAAGAGGGTCGAGGAGGAAGCCACTTATGTTTATTATAGTGTTACTTGTTTATGATTGACCTTTATGCATTTTCAGGATTTAATGAGAGGTTCCAAGGATAAAGCTCGTATACTCTATGCGCCTGTGGAAGAAATCGGTGATGGTGATCGACTTCTCCATGCATGTCGTATCTTGATTGTCTTTGTTTTATCAATTTTTACTCCACCATGTGCTTCACTTAGAACTAAAATGAAACAAGATTACCTCAATTCATCAAATTTAATTAATTTTTATTCAATGGAATCTATTGAAATTTCTTGAACCGTCATAGAAGTCATCATCGACGCATTTAATGAAGCTGGACTTGTGTTTCGCAGAGATTATAACAAAAAGTTAAAGGTACAATATATGACCTTCTAAAATACTCACTTTTTGCCTCCAATATATTTATCTTGTGTTATTCTAGATTTTGGTATGTCATTATGTATTTTTAATTTTGAATTAATAATATTTTGATACTATTACTTTCTAGTTTCTACTACCTGTTGAGTTGAGTAAGTGCATGCAGGTTGATGAAAATATTTCCTTAATGATTGCATCCTAGCTTACCTGCATGAAGGACTATAGACTATTAGTCAGCCTTGATCTGGATATGTTAGTCCCACAAAGTGGCTAGCCATTGCATTTTTGCCTTTTCCTTTTAATTGTTAGATTGCAGTTCAGTTTGAATAAAACTATTGCTAACAGTTGGTTGTTTCCCAAATAGCAGCTGCATGCCACTCTGATGAACATAAGGCATAAGAAAGGGTAAGTTCCATTTTTCTCTCCTCTCCCCACCCCCACTCTTCACCTCCTTTCATTAATTATTACCCATTTGGTTTCTCTTTATATCTGGTGTGGCTGATAAGTGAGTCTTAATTGGATTGTGCAGGAGAAAAGGAACGAGAAGGGTTGATTACTTTGATGCACGAGACATTTTCAAGCAGTTTGGATCTGAGGAATGGGGAGAGTATCTCATTAAGGAAGCTCATCTTTCACAAAGATTTGTGTACGATGAAAGTGGTTTTTATCATTGTTGTGCTTCAATACCTTTTCCTGAAAACATGCAAGTAGACTGACTCATTTAAGCTGAAGCTTCCCCAGTGGTAATCGGTCACTAGATAGTCTCTTATGGTAATGAAGCTGATGTATTTAAACTTTTGAGTGTAGCCTCTGAATTTGAAAATTTTGTCCTTTGCACCATGGAGATTGCTGAATAAAACAGGTTTTGAACTTGTTTAGAGAGAGTAATATTTAACCCCTGATGCTCATTATAAGTAGTCTATTTTTTGCGCCTAGCCTTTTGCTTAATAAGTTGTGTTACTCATTTGAAAGATAATTTTTTGTTGTTACATTTGATAAAGTGAAATTTGTAACCAATCCGCACTCTTATTTAATTAGTTTATTGAAATATTCTTGCATCAAATAATTGAGAAGAAATAGTCTCTCTAACATTAAATCAAGGAGGAAAGCAATTCAATAAAATCACTTTTGTCAGAAAATAATGAGGCTTGGTTTGACGCATAGACTTTCCTTACTCTTCTGTGTCTGTAATCTCTTTTGTTTTATCAAGTACTCTTTTAAATAACCCATGTGTCTTAATTAGAGTGAAGTGAGAAGTCATGCAAATAGATGCATCATGATGTGCCAGTTAATTATCCAAGAACAAAGTGAGGAAATAGAAAAAAATATTCCACACCCTTTCACTTAAGTGATCCCACCACAACTCAGGAAATGTATTATCAGTCACTCTCAAAAATGGAATTGCCATGATTTTATTGTCCCTTGATAATTAAAGATATTGGGCCCCAGCTGTGCTTTTTATAGTTCCTTTACGTAGGAAATTTTGAAGATAGTCAATGCTGTAAGCAGGCATCAGAACATAGATGATGGAAAGGAATGAGAATTATCTGCAGCATCCAAATCAGATAATAATGTTGAAACATGCCAACATTCTCAAGAACAATCATTGAAGAACTCACTCTAATGGAAATTCTTACCTAATTTTGGGAAATTTTATCACCGTAAATACAAGAGGCAAAATTAGGTATGAAATGCATAAAGAGTGTAAAGTTTCTAGACTATTTTGTCATGTGGTAAATGTCATTTTTTATTTGAGTAGAGGCAATGTAATTCAAGAAACAACATGGGATGTTCAAAATTCAGAAATTTACACAAATATGAAGTATATAGTAAGCTCATTTCAAGATGACAAATTCTCACTCATCTTGATAGATATTGCCATATTGGTCTATGTTGAGATGCGGGGACCAAATTTGGCATATGACAACCTCAAAAGACAAAAAATTGGAAAAAAGAGGTATTCAGCAGCGAAACTTTTGGTAAGTGTCAAAATTCTATCAACCATTTGAAGTATTAATTATAGCCAATTCACCTTTCACAGCCACCCACCTTTCGGCCTGTCCCAAAAGGACAACAGAATCACATAGTTGATATACAAAACCGATTTACAAGGAAGAAAAATTTCAATAAAGATTAAAATCTAACAGTCCATATTTTTAAAATCATTAATAATGATACAATTCATCAAAAACCACCTGTTTTGGAAAGTTTTGCTTAGTAAACCAACAGACAAAAACTAAAAAAAGTTCCTAAGATTCCTTGCCATCATCTGATCCATTTTAGCCGGCCACCTCCTCATAATTCAAACCCAAAACACAAATATTTGTATCTTAATTCTTAAACCTCACTCATTTTTATCACCAAACAATCTTATCCACTCATTTAGCCATTTTCAAACTCAAAGACCAACTTTGCTCATGGTCGGTGCATAGGTGTGGCCCAAATTAAAAAGAGCTCAGGTAGTCATGGCTCCCTCACCGCCACTGTTTAGATCATACTTTTATTTAGTTAATTACTCGCATGACCCCATCACCCTTTTTACATTCCATCACTCTCTCTTTGGCTCACATGGAGTTATAATTGACTTGCGTCTGGACATTTCCATTAAAGCACGCTATTGACAGCTAAGACTTCAACGAGAAATTTTGACCGGACATGCATGTATGGATATACTTGAGCTCTTTCCATAAATATTCTCCTTTAATGCATATAGTATTATATTATAACAACATACATACAATTCTACAACAATAATACATTATGAAACTCCTGAACTTATTTAATAAACATCTTATCTATCTAAATAACAATCTTATAAAATGCATGTCATGTTCTAAACTTTACTATATATACATGTGACCTAGAAAGGATTTTATGCTCTATTACTATCTATATAAAAGCTTATCTTCTTCTTCTTAATCAAGACTCAAGAGAGTTATTTTTTTCTCTGGCTAGCTCTTACTTGATCAACAATGGCTATTGCCTTCGGCCGCTTCGATGATTCATTCAGCTTAGGCTCCTTCAAGGCCTATCTTGCTGAGTTTATCTCAACTTTGCTCTTTGTTTTCGCCGGCGTTGGCTCGGCCATTGCTTTCAGTAATCTTCTATCTTCATTTTTCTCTTAATTAAGCATGTAACAACTTTGTTGTAATATAAACCAACCATAATTCTGATAACTAATATATGGCCATGTAAATATATTGATTGTGATTTTTTTTTATTTTTGGGTTTTTGACAGACAAGGTGACAGCAGATGCAGCACTTGATCCATCAGGGTTAGTAGCCATAGCTATTTGCCATGGATTTGCTCTATTTGTTGCAGTTGCGGTTGGTGCTAACATCTCAGGTGGCCATGTCAACCCAGCCGTCACCTTTGGATTGGCTCTTGGTGGCCAAATCACCATCCTCACCGGCATCTTCTACTGGATTGCCCAGCTTCTTGGCTCTATTGTTGCCTGCTTCCTCCTCAAAGTTGTCACTGGAGGCTTGGTATGCTTCAAAATTCATTCCACCTTATCCCCACGTTTATCTTTAATTTGGTTGCATTATTCTTTTTAAAACAATGCACTACTTTATTAATTAAGAGTAATATTCCCATTTACCATAAAGTCAACGGATCCCATCAGATCAATTCCAAATTTAATTAGGTCATACCATAAAAATTAAAACTTGGCTAGGCAAAACGCAAACGATCGTAACTTTTTCTTTCGGTCCCCCGCGGTTTTCTTTTGGTCCCATGATTCTCTTTAAAATAATGCTACTTCATTAAAGTAACATAAAAATAATAAACCTGAGGGGGCAAAATGTAAACTGTTTTGACTTGATTTTTGTCACTTGGATTACAGGCAGTTCCTATCCACAGTGTTGCTGCTGGAGTTGGAGCCATTGAAGGAGTTGTGATGGAGATCATCATCACATTTGGTTTGGTCTACACAGTCTACGCCACAGCAGCTGACCCCAAGAAGGGATCATTAGGCACCATTGCACCCATTGCCATCGGTTTCATCGTGGGTGCCAACATCTTGGCAGCCGGCCCATTCTCTGGTGGATCCATGAACCCCGCCCGTTCCTTCGGGCCTGCGGTTGCCAGCGGTGACTTCCAGGACAACTGGATCTACTGGGTTGGCCCTCTCATTGGTGGTGGGCTTGCTGGGCTCGTCTATGGCAATGTGTACATGCCCATGCCCTCTGAGCATGTACCACTATCTAATGACTTTTAATTAATTAAGCTTTATTTAAAAGTTTAATTAAATTATTTGATCAACTGCTTTTGGCTCTTTCTTTTAATTTTTGTAATAAAAGATGGAAAAGCAGCTTTGGCTTTTTCTTCTTTTCTTCTTTAATTTCTTGGTATCTTTCTTTCTAAATCATTTATTTTTGAAGGTTGTAAAAAGTCTTTATTATGGTGGTCCGCTGTCACTTTTCTGATGATAATGGATGGATTGGGAGACATGCTTGAATGCCCACTCTTTATCTTGTTGTTTATATATAGTTTGCTGTATTAATATGATTTTGATAAATAAAATGTATTTTAATAATATTTAAATTTTTTATTTTAGGTAAATAATGAAGAACTATTTATTTTTTTTAGAGATGATAATGAAAATAATGTGTCTCGGCATGATTTTGATTTTTTTTTTACACTTTATAGGTGATTTTTACACCTAAGAAATAAAAATATTGAGTTATTGTATAATTTGTTTTGAGTTTTTTTTAATATAATTTTATTTTGGAGAGGTTAATATATTTCAAAAAATAAAAATAGACAATTCTTCATAGATTTTATTTTTTTTAAGTTTTATGTGGTAGGATGGATGAAAAGAATGACAAATTTAAATTATTATAAAATTTTCAATGGAATTAATTTAGTAGTAGGTTTGATAAGATAAAATGAAGGGGTCAAACTCAAATCTTGAAAAATAAAAAATTCAATGTTAATGGATTGGTTTATATATGGATTTATTATTCAAATTTAATCAATTATTTTTATTTTTTTTATTTGCTTAAAACTATATGTCACCTTTATATTTAATTTATTAAAAAAATAAAATCTTATTTTTAAAAAATATTAAAATCTAATTTTGTATTGTAATTACTATTGAAATTAATATCTTTTTTTATGTTAAATAAATAATTTTATATATTATAAAATTCATTATCTAATAAGTGATTCACGAGAATTATAATTTAAATTTAAATTTAAATGTCAGATTTATTTATATTTTTTATTCTTTTACAATTACAATTGTAATTGTTATTATTTCATGTAATTATATATATATATAAGAATTATTTATTAAATTATGTGGAATTCAACATAACAAATGTCATGTCATTTATCAAGAAATCGGATATACTTCATGTCGTCTACATTCTTACTACTCAAACTATGTGTCATTCGTAATTAAAACATAAGCCCAATGCTACTTTAGTACTTGTGCATGTCAGTTAAATGAATGAATCAAACGACCTGTTTTTGAACTTTTTGAGGAGTGATATGTCGATTTTTATCGAAACTATAAATGACGACTCGTCTATCATGTACATTTACGAATATTGTTTACATAATAATGACATGTTTTTATTTTTTTAAGGCACCAATGGTGCAAAGAGAAAGATTATTATTATTTTTTAAAAAATTTTATGTGGTCGGATGAACGGATAAATTATTAA
This sequence comes from Murraya koenigii, assembly GCA_025617385.1. Lineage (NCBI taxonomy): Eukaryota > Viridiplantae > Streptophyta > Magnoliopsida > Sapindales > Rutaceae > Murraya > Murraya koenigii. The sequence goes on from CM046813.1 coordinate 26,356,023, forward strand.
TTAAAATTATTTTAAGTTTTTTCAATGGTATTCTAGTGGCATATTTAGAATATATGGATGAAGTATCATGCATATGATATAAGCATGTAGCTTCCAAATCTCGAAAAAATATGTGTCAAGAATCTTGAAGCGCAAATACTTCTGTTAACAAATGAGCTAAAGGTCCATTTCTACATAGTTGGAGCTTCAAACCCCAATCTTGAAGAAAAAATAAATTAAATGAAATTTCTCAAATTTTTTTCTTCTTTTTGATAAGTGAAATTTCTCAATTCAAAATCAGAACATTGTTCATTTATCTTTTATTGTCTCTAGATTCTTAAAATCAAATTTATTATTACTCTTCCTTTCCTTTACTATCATGATGACACCACACTGTTATGGAAAATCTACAAATAACCCAAAGATAAAAGCAACAAATGTAAAAGTTGTGATGATTTCTGTTGTTCTTAGATTATAATTTTGATCACTTAATAGTTATATTTATGTTTTCTTTTCTAAAAAATAAAATAAAAATACTGCCATGAACATAATAAGTAAGCTAATTGAAATAAATGGTGAATTTTGAGAACAATATTTTTTGAGGTTAATATCTTGGTAGTTCAAAGAAATTTTGGTATAACAAATGAATTTCCTTAGTATTGTGTAAATATCACATGTTTATATAAATGCATTGTTATTTGACCGCTGGCAAAGATAGCCGACTGACCAAGGTATATTCTATAAGAGAATTAACTAAGGGAAATTTTCGGTAAATATTTTATTACAAATAACAATAAATTTCTTTTTTTCCTAAAAAAAGAAGAATACAAAGATGCCAAACCATACATTTACTATCAAATTATTTATGCTATTTACCAAAAAAAAATAATTATTTCAAGATAGCTGATGAAGATTTAAAAATTTCTAAATATAAAGACAAGGTAGACCTTGTTGTAAATGACAATAAATAACTGTTAATTTTATTTATTTATCTTATTAATGATCATTTAAATGAGTAGACAATTTCATAAATTTAAAACATAAGATGATCTTTTCATCATTTCAAATAAAAGTTAAGAACAATAATATTTAGACTTTTTTATTTATCTTATCGGTTCTCACTTTTTATTAACCATATAATAATAACTGAAATTAAAAGCTACTAAGATAAATAAAGGATTCATACATGATATATCATTATTAAATAATTAATGATCACTTGCTGAATTTTGTGCAGAAAATATGGTGATAAATTAATTATATAAAATGAACATTTCCAAACAGAACAAATAAAAAAATGCATATGCAAAATATTTAATTAGTTAATTACAAGAAAGAAGAAACAAGCTGTCGAAAACAAAACAAGAGTTGGCAAAACTTCAAAAAAATACAACGGTTGCTGACTCGCTGGCAGGAGATAAACCCTAAGCCGCAATTGAGAACAGCTAGCTCTTTATTATGGCCACAAGATTCCAGCTCAAAATAGCTCAAGAGAATGAGCAAAGATATGCTAGCTTGACCCGATTTTAGAACGTTCCGTAAAATTCTAGCAACTAGCACACTTATATAGATTTTTTAAATTTTGACACATGTGTATAGAATTCTCTAGGCATTAGAAATCTTTAGAATTAGCTAAACTTTCCTATAAATATGGGTGAACTCTAAGTATTTATAACATTATCATCAATAATCAAAACATCAAGTAAAACACTCTTATAAGTTCTCTTATAAAATTTTCTTACTATCAATACAATTTTTATATTTAACTACATCGCTCGCTAGGTCTTTCTTCTCTTTATCATTACGTGACATCTGCTTCCTAATTCAATATTATTTATGAGTTTTTACTCTCTCTCTCTCTCTCTCTCTCTGCCTCGATGACTTTGCTTTACTTTTTATCTCATTCAGTACCAATGAGTTATATTTATGCTTTCAACAACCCTTCCTCAAATCTTCTTCTCTTTCCCGTTCCCTTTCCTTTGCCCCATTCAGGTTTTCCCATTTGTCTCTCCGCCTGCCCCACTTTCTCTACTCGTAAGCTCCCCCTCCCAACTCTATATGCATACATATTGCGTTGTTGGATGTGGGTTTGTTAAGAATTTAGTTTTTCATTTCTGTAAAATTTGATTTTGAGTTCACGCAGTGTGCACTTTGTTAAGGTTTGACGGATTTTGATTCTTGAACTGGATAATTGTGTTCATTTTTTAAAATTTTTTTAAAGGAGTATATTATAATTTAGAGCACGTGAAAGATCGGATGAATCTTGAGCCTTGTTGGAAGCTTTAGCAGATACGAGACGTTGCTTACACAAACAATGTGGAAGGGTCTCTCGTAACGCCTCACTAACCCCTTATGGATTTTTTGCAACGTCTTGAATTGTTGTGGCAGGAGCTTGATCATGACTTGATCGCCTTTCTTTCTTATACTCGACGTGCCGTCTCCGTGTATCGGCCCATTTCTTCATTTCTTCATTTTACTCGCAGCCTTGTCGAGGTAACTTATGTGGGTTTTCTTTTTTATTTCTTTTAATTTATACTTTTTCATCTACATATCATTCCAGCAAGTAAGCTCATGGGTCTCAAGTCCATTATTTTTTCATTTTGAAAATAAGGTTTTGAATGAGGATACGTCATATTATGCTGTTGGTGCCAGTTAGTTTAATACAGAAGAGATTTGGTGTTGGAGCGCTGCTCAATGGCTTTTGTTTTACAATATTTAGTCAAATAAAGAAAATCTCTTATTAAGTAGTCTTGAATTTACTGGTGCTTTACATTCATTTGAACATGATTGTTAAGAAATATTCACTGTTGTCATAGTCAACAAGTTAGAAATTTCCAGGAAAGAACTTCGAGTTGAGAGGGTGATCATCCCGATGAACTGAACGTACCCCAAACTAAAGGGGAACATACTAGTGTTTTTGTGTTTATTACTCTTTTCTATTACACTGTTTTATTTTTCTTTGAATTCCAGATTTGTGAAGCTTGTGATTTGATTGCTCTCCTTGTTTTTGTTACAGTCAATCTTTTGGATCAGAAATTAGACGCAATATAAATGCAAATGTACTCAACTCATCTAGGATTAATGGAAAGGAACAAGAAAAATATCTCTTTTCAAAGAATAAGTCTTCACTTGAATTTTTGTTTCTAAATTATACCACTTCTAGTCATGTATCAGTGAAGGCGTTGTCTTCTACAACTGCTTCTGCCTCTGACCAAGCCAATAATGAGAGTGATGCTCCTATAACTGAAGCTGAAGGTGATGAAATGGGATTTAATCGCGTGAATTGTCTTGTCTGGGTACTGCATGAATCTGCCGAGAGCTTTTCCCATGCAATTACGTCACTTGAATTGGCTGGAAGTGGTGCAGAGCTTGCAATGGCTTGGAATGGGAGGGATGTCCATGAATGGCATAAACGTATCGCTTATAGAGTATGCTCATACCACCTTGCTACACTAACACTGTTTTTTTAACTGACATAGCTCAGTTTTGGTATTGTTTGGTTGGAAATCTATACTCATTTTGGTAATCTATACATTTACATGTTTCTGTTCATGTCTCCTATAATTTGCCTTGAACAACCATTACAGTGGTATCTAAGTTGAGTCAGGGTGGAACATTCTTTATCAATTATCAATTATTAGAAGGCATGAGAAAATGGAAGAAGAATCATTGACTCGTATGGCTCTTCAGGTAGCAGTTTATGCTTTATTAAAAATGGCAATTGAAGTGGAGAATTTGCTCTCTCAAGATCGTGACAACAATCATACTCCAGTTAAAGAGATGTGAGTGCTCAAGAACTGGAGAAAAATTGAATTAATTATTATTTTTGGTTAATATTTCATTTTTATGGAAAATTATTTCCATGAGCAGCTTTGTGGAGTTAATTTAAATTTAGAATATAAGTCTATCTTAACATGACTGTGATATCTTAGTATTTTTGTGCATTTATCATTTAAATGCCAATTATCGATGATAACTATTTTTCCTCTTTATTTGCTTCAGCTTGTCCTCTAAGATGATGGCGGCAGGAGAGTTCTTTGAAAATCAATTGAGAATGAGGCATTCGAAATTGGTACAATCGTTTAGAATTGTGGATTTACCTCGTATTGCAGGATTTTTCAGTTCTTTATTAAACAAGTGGTCCATGGAATATGCAGGAAGGTCTGCTCAAAAACCTCAGCCTTTAGCTTAAACTTTTCGTACCTCCGTTCCAATCAATAACGTATTTTTGCATATGCTGATGATATTCCAATATTTGTGCCTGTGGATGTGAGTTCATGTTTTTTCTGATGCTATTCATTTATTATTCAACCATCAGGAATTTCAGCTTAACAGAAAAACATTTAGTGGTGTTGCAGGGATAATTGCAGCAATCAGCTGCTGTGCTGCAATAGGGAAACTGGGTCCTGGGCGTATTTCCAGTCCCATGTTTAAAATGTCAATTGAGCATGCATCAATAGAGTTAATGGATATTTCATATAGTTTTGTATCTGTGGACAAGCTGCATCAATTAGCTACTGAGGCAGGATTTGAACCAGACTTCCTCTCCCATTTTGGAAAAAGGGTCCTGCCCTGCAATAACATTGAAGAGCTACAATTTTGAATTGGGTTGTCTCAGAAGAAACTATTAGTCGCATTCCATAGAGAGAGTGTACTTTTAGAGACCAAAACTTTGCATGAAAAGAATGGTTCTATTTTTTACTCATGTCACTGTTTTTAAGGACTTTGCTGAGTGGTCTATTTGGTCCATGTCTGTCATTCAATTGGAATTGCCTTCTCTCATTTTCACACTTGTCAACTAGGATCTTATGGATACCAATTTGTATATTCTGTATTTGATCAGTTGACTTGAACTTTAAATTTTGACATGTTCAAGCAGATAGTTTGGTTACTCTAGGACTTTTTGCATATTTGGGAAGAATGACTAGAAAATTTTTATTGAGTAAGGGCATAAATGATCTTGATGAGATGGTTAAGGATTTCCTCAGGTAAAATGATTTATAATGTTTTGGTATATCTCTAAAACTAAGATGCATGAAGGTCAAATAATGCTTTGCCTACAGCTACTTGAAGTGTGGCAGTCTTTTCATTTATCCAGAGATTTCTTCCATATCAGTGTATCAACTCTTCATGGAGGTAAGCTTCCATCAATTTTATTGGAACTGTAACTGAAAAATGAAAATTATTTGAATGTGTTAAAAATTCATCTTTACAGGTAGTAACTGATGAAATCGGGTGGCTTGACTTTTATGCTGGTTTTCCATCCTTCTGCAAGCAAGAGAGAAGGTCCAAACATCACACCATTCAAGTAAAGAAGGAAATTATTCTATCAAATATTTTTACTGTTTTCTATGATGTGTTCTCTGGGTTTGCTCACTTCACTCGTTCTGCCCAACAGCCCTTGGAGGCTGAATTGCTAGCTTTCTTGCTCCGAAGGTAGTCAAAAATATTTTGTTCACTTTGAAGCTTTACATGTTCTGAATTTTGCATTCAAGTGGCCCAACAACTATTTTCTAAGATATGGTGCTGTCTTTTTTCCCCCTTCTCCCTATCCCAGCCAAAGCCTGCTAACAATTTGCCTAGATGACTACTGAGCTGCTTATGATATATCAAGGTATGTTGGTGCCTGGAGTGATGTTTTGTGTAATTGTGCAATGACTGAAGATGGGTAGTGATTGCATTTTGTTTATGTTCTCTAGTAGTGGACTGCAAAAGAATTCAGAAACAGGGTCTTCTGATCGCATACCATCTTTAGGAACTAAAAGTACAAACAGGTTCTCTGCAGCTCTTGAAGCAAAAGAAAAGCCAACTGACTTGGTAACATGGGGAAATACAAACAATAAATCTCAACATCAATTTAATTTGAGAAAGGTATGACTAACTGGTAATGATAGTTTATGCCAGGTTGGTATACATTACTTTCGCTAACCCAAGCATCCATGTGAAGGTGTTTTTGGTTGCCAACATAATTTTAATTGAAAATTGGGACAATCAACAGTTGCCATGGGATCTAAAAATAAGGGAAATATGAGAAAAACATGTACCATGCTTGGTTGTATTGGGAGAATAGAGAAATTTGGTGTCCAAATGATTTTTTCTTGAATCACTGTATTGTGAGAGAGAGGCAGACCAGTTTGTGTTCGTCTTGGTGGCGTCTCATGTTTGCCTCACACTCAGATTTGTAATGGCAGGACAGCAGCTCAGCAAGGGCCTTTGTGGAGAGGACCTATGCTGCCAAATCAAATGCCCAGCAAGAAGGTGTAATTATGAAATACAGCATCAAATTGATGTCTACTAGCACGGTAAATACTGTTCCTTGCTTGTTGTCAACAATATGATTTTTTGTGAAACTTCATATAATGTGAATTGTTTAATAGGATGTATGGATGGGGACTTAATTTCTCTTTATAGATATCATGAAGTCTCTGGAACTACTCCTAAGGCAGTTGAAAGGCCACATGATTACAATGAGGGAAAGAAGGAAGATAAAAAGAACCATAAATGATATTGCTACACTCATCCCAATCACAATTCTAATGCTACTTCCTGTAAGTGCTTATTTTATCCTCTCTTTATTGTAATCTCCATAGTTAATCACCAATGACAAAGAAAATGTAGCTAAACAGAAATTTTTACTTTTGTTTTGCCTTAATGAATTACAAAGTGAACTAATATCTGACTGTTCATGTAAGAATTTTTCACAATCAAGCTGCCTTTGCTGGAAATGTATCATGTCTTAATATATTTATAATAGGTTAAACATTGTCAAATTTGATGATATGTATAAATGGAGAGGTGTGTTAGGAAGCTTTACAAGAGACTCGTACTTGTAACTATTTGCCTCTTTCTGCAGAATCATCATCTTCCTAGTTATCGTATCTCCCTTTTTCCTAGAAATAATTAAAGTATCCATTTAGGCACAAAGAACAAGGATAATTTGTCCCCAAGGAAATGATGTCATATAAGCTTAATTTTTTATTCTATTTTAGTTTTTCCTTATTTTTTCTTTCCCTTTTGAGATGTTAGTCCTAGTATGTTATAAGAGCTGTAATTGGTCCTTGTTTTTCCTTTCTTTTCTAATTTTCTAGCTAAGTTGCAATTGGAAATGTATCATGTCTTAATATATTTATAATAGGTTAAACATTGTCAAATTTGATGATATGTATAAATGGAGAGTGTGTTAGGAAGCTTTACAAGAGACTCGTACTTGTAACTATTTGCCTCTTTCTGCGGAATCATCATCTTCCTAGTTATCGTGTCTGTTTGGGTAATATCAGGCGGTCTTCTCGAGGCCCTTTCAACTCGAATAAAATACTTGAGGTCAACCCAACTCGAGCGTAAGTCCCGACCATCGCACGGAGACGATCTCACTGGACGTCAAAGTCGGTCAAGGTCGAGAACCAGAGCACTCCTTTCCCTCGCATGGAAGGTAAGCCCCGAGCACAACTGGGTTGTGCGGTCATGGGACGAATGGAATGTAAGACCCGGCCAGGCGGCCAACCCGCTTTCTCGAATCGTGGCACACCTTTAATGTCCGACCGGGGCCCCACATGGTATGGTGGTGATCATTGCTCGATGGCAAGCACATGCCCCACGGTGTCATCATTCCTAGCGCACATGCCCAACATGGTGATCCGCCACGTGAGCCGGGTTAAGGAGACAGTACGCGCATCCCAGGGAATATTACGCCAATCCGTACTGTCGGAAGGACCCGGACACCTCAAGCGCGGGAATGGACGGTCGGGAGAGTAAGAGCGGGAAAAATGGAGTATAAAAGGAAACGAACGGGTACGTTACAAGGGTTGGAAAAATTCATTCACAAGGGTTCCAAAGATTCACACAGGTTCTTCTTATCTCTACTTCCCTTATATTAATTCTCTGAAAAACTCCATATTTATTCAAGAGGGAGGGTAAAAAAATATCCGTTTCACCTTTCCGGTCTCTCTGAAAGAGGGAGATACCAAAAAGAACAACTCGATTACTGACTTGAGCGTCGGAGGGTTTTCGCCGGAACAAGCCCGGCGACCCCTGACCCTATTTTCTGTGAGCACAGGTTCGGAAGACCTCCATTCTGGAAAAGACAGAAGAATAGGAAGAGGGAGACAACACCTGCTCGAGCTTGAGTTTGCTGCGAGCAGAAGATTTCAGCACTGTTTGAAGGGACGCGGGAAAAACTGCATCAACATCTTTTGGCGCCGTCTGTGGGGATCGGCACAAAAAGCCTGATTTCCTAATACATTCAAGATATATAACGCAACGATGAGAGGAAACAACCGAAGAGGAGTGAGCCCAGAAGAATCGGTGACTTTGAGAGAAGTGGCCAATGAGGCCCGGAATAGGGAGATCCGGGAAAGAATGGATCGGATGGAGAAGCAGATGGAGACTCGACCTCCTATTACAAGAACTCGAGGAGGGACGAGAAAAAGCATGTAATGATGTTCCGAGTCCAGTAGTGGGAACGCTCCAGTTCGGGAAAACGTGGGAGATGAAGCCCGAGACCTAGGGCACCAAACTGCTGCGGTGAGGAGGAAACAAACATGGAGGAAAGAGGGTCCGTCGAGCACTTACAGGATCGACCCGACCTCTCGTGCGGAAGAGTTGGAGGGAGAGGTGCGTAGATTGGCACTGAGTTGTGGAGGATCTTCGGGAAGCGGAAAGAGCCCAAGTTGGCGAATAATCTTTGGACAACGAGTCCCCACTCTCAGCGGAGATCATGGGTGTCACGATCCCACGTGACTTCCGCTTCCCAGATTTGAAGTTCTCAGGGAAGAGTGATCCATTGGTGCATATAGAACGATTTAACGACATGGCGAGGTGCGAGGGTCTGTCGGCGACAGAGGTGCAGGGCCTTCCAGCTCACTCTTGAGGGAAGGGCAAGAGAATGGTACCATGAGGCTCCCACGGGAAGCATCTTGAGCTTTGAACGGATGTGTAGGGAGTTTGCAGAGCAATTTGGGTGCGGTGACCACGAGGATGACATGATGGAGTTGTCGGAAATAAGGCGGAGGAGGGAGAGTCCTCCAGGAGTTTGTCCAAAGATACCATACGATCGGTTCTAGATCTTGGGTGCGTTCAATTATCCCAAGCTCAAGAGGATCGAAGGATGGGATCCGGATGGGAGGCCATGAGTATAATCTACTGAAGCCCATCGATCCGTTCATATTCGAGCAGCGTATGAATAGGTAAAATGGATATGGTGATTGAGGAGGAAAAGGCTGCAAAGCGAGGAGTGAGCGAGGCAATGGAGCAAAGAGGAAGGAGAAAAGAGGTCCTGCCGAGGAACACAAGCTTAAAGCGGCAGGGGACCGGGTAGCCCGTCTGACCACTTACTGAGAGCTCCCCACGCGGATGGTTCCCTGCCACCTCGCGGTCTCCGAGTCGGGATCATAGGGAGTACTGAGCGTCACAGCGACCACGTATCCCGTGAACCGACCACCAGCGGACTTGAGATGAACCACAGCAGAGCGGATCGTCCATTGCCTCCTCCATCGAGAAGTTTTCCAGGGATCGAGGCGATCATGGTGGTAGAGCAAGCCCGCATTTCAGGCGATACACGAGGTTGAAGATATCTCTCGAAGAGATACTTCAGTGGGTGAAGAGCGAGGATTGCTGAGCCCTCCAGCACCAGATGGCCAAGTCGGTGGAAAAGCGGAACAGAGGCGGTTCTGCCGTTTCCATAGTGACCACGACCATTCTACATCACAGTGCCGTGATTTGAAAAACCAGGTAGAGGATTTGGTTAGGAATCGGTACTTGGATGAGTTTATCAAAGGAGGACATCCGGTGGTTGAGCAGCAGCTTGAGGAAGATGACCAGGCTTACGAAATAAACATGGAACCACCGTCCACGAGGGTGATCTCGGGAGGGCCTACGATGGCGGGAAGTTCGAATAGGGCTCGGAAAAACTACTGCGGATATCATTGCTGTCGGTAGGAGGTCCTATTCACTGCCCTGTGCCAAAAGGCCAAGGTCGGCGAGTGCCAATTATGTGGACGGAGGAGGACGAGGAGGGGTGTTGTACCCTCACGAGGATGCCACGGTTGTAAAAGCCAGCATAGTGAACAAGGAAGTTGATCGGATCTTGGTTGACTCGGGAAGCTCGGTGGATATTCTCTTCGAATCCACACTCGAGGATTTGGAATAGCAGTGCGAGCCTCGGCGGACGAGCACTTCCTTGAAAGGATTCGGGAGGAAAGCTAATACCTCAGGAATCATCAGTTGGCGGTAACCATGGGTTCGAGGCATTTTGAGAAGAACATGATCTTTGGATTTCGTGGTGGTAGATGAAGCCAGCCCATACCGAGCAATTCTAGGGAGGCCGTTTATGAGGATCGACCGGTCGTGCTATCCACCCATTACTTAGCACTAAAGTATCGAGTAAATGGAATTGTAGGGGTCAGTGAAAGGCGACGAAGGGTGGCGAGGAGTTGCTTCTGTTGTAGCGATCAAAGAAACTATCGCGAGATAACCTCAGTTGGACTCGAGGGAATCGAGGAATGGAAGGCAAGAGCCGGTGAGAAGTTGGAGGAGGTCGAGATGAGAGCGAGGCGATCCAGGAAGAAAATCTGAATCGGCTCGGGCATTAGCGAGCGGTTGAAGGAAAAGTTGGTGGAGTGTCTGCGAGCACATGCGGATGTGTTCGCATGGACGCATGAGGATATGCACAGGATTGACCCGAGTGGCGTGTCACGGTGGCAATCTGGAGAGATCTTAAGCCGGTGAGGCAGAAAAGGAGATCGTCGACCGGAGAGATATGAAGCCATCAGCTGCGAGGTGGAAAAGCTGCTGAGAGCGGGATTCATAAGGGAGGTTTCCTACCAGAGTGGATCTCGAATGTGGTCTTGGTGAAGAAGGCAAGTGGGAAATGGAGAATGTGTGTGGACTTCACGAGATGTGAACAAGGCTCGCCTAAAGATAGCTTTCCGCTACCAAAGATAGACCAGCTGGTGGATTCTACGGTGGGCACGAGGCTGCTTGGTTTATGGATGCATTCTCGGGATATAACCAAATTCCATGCACTGATCAGATGAGGAATGCATGACCTTCATCACTAATCGAGTGCATCTTGCTTATAAGGTCATGCCTTCGGTCCGAAGAATGCGAGGGCAACGTATCAGAGGCTGGTGAACAAGGTCTTCAAGCCATTGATCGGTCGGACGATGGAGGTATATGTGGATGACATGATCACCAAGTCTAAAGACGCGGAGGAGCATGTAAGGCATTTAGAGGAGACCTTCGCACTCTTAAGAAAGTACCGGATGAAGCTAAACCCAGAGAAATGTGCTTTTGGAGTGGGTTCGGGAAAATTCTTAGGCTTCATGGTGAGTCACAGGGGGATCGAGGCCAATCCAGAGAAGATAAGAGCAGTGGTGGAAATGAGGTCCCTCGTAGCCTCGAGGAGATACTAAAGTCTGGCCGTAAGTGGCATCCCTCAGCGAGGTTCGTATCTCGAGCCACGGATAAATGCCGAGTCTTACTTCAGGAAATGAAGAAAGGCAGGAAGACAAAGTGGACGCCAGAATGCGAAGCGGCGTTCTAGCAGTTGAAAGAATACTTGTTGAAAGCTCCGTTACTGTCGACACCTCGAGCAGGAGAGGTATTGTTTCTATACTTAGTTGTGTCCCGATGGGCAGCGAGCTCGGTTACAGTGAGGGAGAGTCGAGTGCAGATGCACTGTTTATTACACGGCGGAGCTTTGCTCTGAGGCGAGACTCGATATCCACTGATGGAGAAGTGGGCACTTGGCCACAGTCGCGATGACCAGGTGAGGCCTTATTTTCGAGGCACATTCGGTGGTGGTTCTAACAAACCATCCCTCAGGCAGACTCTGTACAAGCACGAGACTTACGGAAGGTTGGTAAAATGGTCGGTGGAGCTAGCGAGTTCGACATTAATTACCGACCACGAGCGACCATAAAAGCCACGGTCTTTAGGCTGACTTCGTGGTCGAGTGCACTGCGAGGATGAGGAGACGGAGGCGAGCCCCAGCGGATTCTCGAGCCTCGACCAATACATGGATAGTCACGATGAGATGGATCTCGTGGAAATCAGGAGGCGAGGCGGGAGTTGTGCTCCTAAGTCACGAAGGAGCGGAGATGCATATCTGTTGTGAAATTAGAGTTCGAAGTTACCAACAATCGGGTCGAGTACTGAAGGCTGTAATAGCGGGATTGAAGCTCGCCTCGGTAGTAAAGCGAGAGGAGGTAAAGCTTGAGCAGGACTCGCGGTTGGTAACAAATCACCTCGACGAGAGCTTTCGAGCGAAGGGGAGAAGATGGAGGCCTACCTTCGGAAGGTGAAGCGGTAATGGGGAGTTTCGAGCTATCGAGGTGGAACAAATCCGAGGAGAAGAATTTTCGAGTGATATGATAGCTCGCATGGCGGCTACGTCGGACCCCAAGTTACCAAAGTCCATCCCTTTGGAAATCAAGACACTGCTCGAGCATCGGCAGGAGGACGAGGTGATGAGCTTATCGACGAGCTTATCGACAGCAACACTGGATGGAGCCGATCGTTTCTTACCTCGAGGAAGGGACGGTCTTGAGTCGATAAGAAGCGAGCAAGGAAGTTGAAGTGCAAAGCGGCCGGATACACTCTCATCGACGGGGTCTTATATAGGCGGGGTACACTCTCCCCTGCTGCGGTGCTTAGACCAGGAGGAGGCGATTATGTCCTCCAGGAGATACATGAAGGAATCTGCGGAATCATTCTAGGCTGAGGTCCTTGGCTTTCAAGGCCTTGAGGCAAGGATACTTTTGGCCCCGCATGCATCAAGATGCTCAGGAGAAGACCAGAAGCTGCAAGAGTTGCCAGAGTTTTGCCAACTACCTAACTCAACCTCAGGAGAACCTTACGGTGATGAACTCGCCATGGCCGTTTGCTCGATGGGAATTGATTTGATCGGACCAGCTGCCGAGGGAAAGCGTCCGCCACCCATGCCATAGTTGCGATCGATTATTTCACCAAATGGGTCGAAGTGGGAGCCTTGAGCAGCATCACGGAAGGTAAAACCACGACTTCATCTGGAAGAATGTAATTTGCGGTATGAGATTCCTCATGCATTGGTCACGAGACAATGGGAGACAGTTTGACAACGGCAAGTTCGGAGACTTGCTAGAAATCTGGGGATAGAGTTGAAATTTTGCTCTCCCTCGCACCCACGAGCCAATGGACAAGTGGAGGCCGTGAACAAAACCATAAAAGCGTCTCACGAAGACCGGACTTGGCGAGCAAAAGGAGCTCGGGTGGACGAGGCTGCACAGTGTCTTGTGGGCTTATAGAACCACACGCAAAGCAGCCATTGGAGAGACCCGATTCTCCTTGGCGTTTGGGCGCAAGCGGTGGTTCCTGCTGAAATAGGAATGGGGACGCATCGGACGGAACACTTCGATGAGGAGCAAAACAGACGAGCGGATGTGTGCGAGTGCGGACTTCTTGGAATGGAAGAGAAGAGAAGAGAGAGAGTCGTTGCTTAAGATCGCGAGAATATCAGCAGAGGTGGCTCGTTATTACAATCGAAATGTGCATATTCACGGGTTCGAGTGGGTGATTGGGTACTCGAGGAAAGTCAACCGAGCCACGAAGGACCCAAGGCAAGGTGTGCTAGGACCAAATTGGGAAGGCCCTTATCGAGTCACTCGATTAGCGGGACCGGGAGCATCTGCGGCTAGCTCATCCGGATGGACGAGGAAGTCAAGAGGCCGTGGAACTCACAACTCTTGATGAAATACTTCTAGTAAGTTTTCTTGTATTATGAGTGTTAATGTAAGATTCCTTCCAAAATAGGATATGTAAAAACCTAAATGCATGTAAAAGTGTGAAAAACATTTGTAATATAAATTCAAGTTGAAGACCGGTGGTGAAGAACACTATGACGGAAGTCCCAAGCCTAAGTCTTGGGTCGGACGATTGCTAGCAGGTCGATTGCGAGGCAGAGTAGAAAAGTTCAAGAAGAACTCTAGGCCGAAGTCTGAAGCCTAAGTCTTAGGCGGGACGTGCTAGCTTGGGTTAATTGCGGGCCGAGCGGAAGAAGCTCGTGAAGAGCGCTATGGCGAAGTCCCAAGTCTAAGTTTTAGGTGGGACGGTGCCTATCTTGGGTCGATTGCGAGGCCGGCGGAAGAAACACAAGAAGAAGCTTGGGTCGATTGCGGGCCGAGCGGAAGAAGCTCACGAAGAATGCTAAGGCCGAAGTCCTAAGCCTAAGTCTTGGGCGGGACGATGCCTAACTGGGTCAGTCTGAGGCCGAGCGGAAGGCAGCTTGGGTCGATTGCGAGGCCGAGCGGAAGAAACACTGAAGAAGCTTGTGTTAATTCTGAGCCGGCGGAAGAAGCTCGTGAAGAGCGCTATGGCGGAAGTCCCAAGCCTAAGTTTTAGGCGGGACGGTGCTGCAGCTAGGTCAGTCTGGACCCGAGCGAGAATACGCTTGGGTCGATTGCGAGGCTGGCGGAAGAAACACAAGAAGAAACTTGGGTCGATTGCGAGGCCGAGCAGAAGAAGCTCATGAAGAACGCTAAGGCCAGAAGTCCCAAAGCCTAAGTCTTAGGCGGGACGGTTGCCTAGCGATGGTCGATTGCGGGCCGGCGAGGAAGAAGTTCATGAAGCAGCTAAGGCCATAAGTCTCGAAGCCTAAGTCTTAGGCGGGACGGTGCCTAGCGAGGTCGATTGCAGGCCGGCGAGCGACTCACGAAGAACACAAAGGCCGAAGTCTCGAAGCCTAAGTCCTAGGCGGGACGGTTGCTAGCGAGGTTAATTACAAGCGAGGAAGCTCATGAAAAATGCTAAGGCCAAAAGTCCCAAAGCTTAAACCCTAGGTGGGACGGTGTCTAGCAGGAGCCAATTGTAGGCTCGAGCAAGAAAAGTGTGAGGAGGTTACATAGTTTAAACTCGAGCAATAGCCAGAGCTCGAGGTAAGCAGAGCTAACAAAATAAGGGTCATGAGACCATGAGCAAAATCTTGAGCCAAGTAGAATGAGCTCACAAGATAAACATAAGGCTTTCAGTTGATTCAAGTAAAACTCTACCATGCACGAGTTAAACAACTTTATACTTGGGCGAGAAACAAAGAAGAGCCCAACACTTATAAATAATTTTTCTTAGCCAAGCACACGAAGATAATCTCATAAGTGTGAAATACAAGCTTGCACATATGATTGTTACTCAAATGCATATTTTATTTATTGGAATGATTACAAGTACGGAAATGTAAAAAAAAAAAAAGGGAAAGAGTCCAAGTTTAGTCCATGTCACAGTGAGTGGGGCATCGGGAGCGATGCGATAGTAGGAGAAGCGGCAGGAGGAGGAGCAGTGAGGAGGAGCATCAGCAGGAGGAGGAGGAACATCTTGGCGCAGCAGGAGGAGGCGTCGGTGAGGAGGAGGAGCATCTCCAGCAGTCGAGGAAGCTCCAGAACTCTTGGGTGGGGCCGTCGTGTATGCGTATGTACTCGGCAACACCCTCTTGGATCTCGGATAGGTCGAACTCGGGATGTGCTTTGCCCAAGGCATACCGAGGCGATCATAGCTGAAGTCCGCCCGATTGTTGTACTCGAGTGCAGTTGGACCTTGATGCGTCTATTTGCCCTTGGAGACGAGAAGTTTCCCCTCAGTGGTCTTCCGAAAGAGGATCTTTGGGTTCCCAAATCCTTCGAGCCTCGACCCGACTCACTTGCGGATGTCGGTCGACTCCTCTCAAATTGAGAAACCTTGGAGTCGACCACTGTCGTCCTCTCGCAAGGTGGCATTCTTCTCTTGAAGCTTTGTATTGTCCTCTTTCGGCTCCCAGACGGTCTGCTCTAAGCTCCGAGATCTTGGCTTGAGTTCCTCACGAGATTCTTGAGCTTTGGCCTTGATCACGCCCACAGTGCTGAGGCACGAAAGGTGGCATGGGCGGCGATGAGCAGACTCGTCGGTGTCAATCCATCCGACCTATCAAGGAACCTATCGTCCGGCTCCTCGTAGAAGGTCCTCGGGTAAGGCTCTGCGGCCGGTCGATCCTCGCTCACGAACATCGTCAGCTCGAGGTGGCCGGGCCGCGGTCCTCGCTCGTCTACGTGGAGGACCCACTGCTCGTCTCGCCTGCTGAGCGAGAGGAGCGATCCGAGCAGGAGGAGGTGGGGCTTCCCTTTCAGCTCGAGTTCTTTTCGAAGTCCCCGCGCCTTCGGCTGTTCCCACACGTCGGTGCAGCATTTCACGGACCTCGGTCATGTCTTCACTAGGTATTAAACTGGACTCCAAAAAATTTTGGGGTGTTAGCAGCTCCCTATATGAGCTCGCGCTTGTAAGTAGGGTCTGCACATTTGCTCGAAACTCTCCCCCATTCGAATAAGAAGCACCCTAGGAGACTGCAGAAACAACCAAGGCAAAATAATGAGAATAGATGCAAGTAGGAAAGCTAAAAAAAAAAAGAATTCACGAGGCAGATAAATGACACTGGGTGCAAAATCTGCAGTGGGCCGGAGGGACCCCTCGCTCGGAGGTGTAGCTTGCTCCCATTCTCCCCCAAAGAAGAAGAATTTGTTCTTCCAGTTGCCACCAGAGGTTGGGAGATCGGTGATGGGCTTTTACCCTTCGGTTGGAGGTAAGATAATACCAACCAGCGTCCTTGGCTGCACTTCAATTGGTAAAGGTGCACGATTTCCCTACGAGGGTTCACCAGGTCGTAACGCTTCCACAGTACGAAGAGTCCGGAAAGGACCCTCCACCCGTTCGGGTTCAATTGCCCCGGGGCTAGACGTAACCTAGACAAAACCCAGGCAAAGTAAGGCTAGATAGGCAGCCTAACCCCCTATTTGAAACACTCCAAGTGGAAGGTCGTGTAGCCTTGGGGTGGACGGTGGGGATCTCACCCTGCCCGTGAGCTTAAATCTACACTTCGGGTATGTGGTAAGTGCTCTAAGCCTATCTAAATCTGAAGGGGTGGTCTCACATCTCATACCATCGATGGGGTATTCTCCACTCTCGGACCTTTGGCTGGCCCTTTCCCTCGGCTGGTGGGTCCACGTCACGGGTAGTTCCCCTCCGAACTAGAATCCCTCACGGGAATTATACTAAGGGGCGTGCTTCAGCTGAGGAGGACAGAATCCTCACGCGACATCCTACGAGCTTGGTTGGGGTTTGACATTTTTCTCCTAAGGATATAAACTACCCAAACTGAAACTAGAGTTCAACAGAGGA
This sequence comes from Murraya koenigii, assembly GCA_025617385.1. Taxonomy (NCBI): domain Eukaryota; kingdom Viridiplantae; phylum Streptophyta; class Magnoliopsida; order Sapindales; family Rutaceae; genus Murraya; species Murraya koenigii. The sequence goes on from CM046813.1 coordinate 26,373,171, forward strand.
AGAAACAGAATGACGGTAATAAATAGAAGAAGGGCTTGTACATGAACGCAAGAAGGAGTGTGGTTGGCCGGAAATCGCCCTGACAGAAAGAAGAAGATGAGTCGATAGCGGAAAGCAAATTTTGGTTTGAACGAAAATGAACAAATAGAGGGAACAATGAAGAGGTTGGGGGTTTTTAAAGAGGAGGACGCGTCTCTTCGACTGGCGGCGTGCGTTTCGAGGGACACGACCTTTCGGGTAACGTCCCTTCAAACGGGTTATAGCTGGAAAGCATGGGGAAGCGAAAAAGGCCGGGAAGTCGGCCCATCACTAAATAAGTTTCGAGTCTTATCTCATTTCACTCGAAAGACTAGAAACTGGGAGACTGGTGTTTGGGTAATATCAGGCGGGTCTTCTCGAGGCCCTTTCAGCTCAAATAAAATACCTCGAGGTCAACCCGACTCGAGCGGAAGTCCCGACCATCGGCACGAAGACGATCTCATTAGGCGTCAAAGTTGGTTAAGGTCGAGAAGCCAGAGCACTCCTTTCCTCGCTCGCTGACAAGGTAGAGTCCCACGAAGCACAACCTGGGTGCATGCTAGTCATGGGACGAATGGAATGAAAGACCGGTCCGAGGCGGCCAGGCCAGTTTTCTCGTAATCCTGGCACACCTTTAGATGTCGACCGGGGCCCCACATGGTATGGTGGTGGTACTTGTTGTCGATGGTCGGCACATGCCCCACGGTGTCATCATTACTAGCGCACATGCCCGACATGGTGATCCGCCACGTGAGCCGGGTTAAGGAGACAGCCGCGCATCCCCAGGGAATATTACGCCAATCTCGACTGTCAGAGGGACCCAAACACCTCCAGCGCAGGAATGGACGGTCGGGAGAGTAAGAGCGGGAAAAATGGAGTATAAAAGGAAACGAACAAGTACGTTACAAGGGTTGGAAAAATTCATTCCCAAGGGTTCCGAAAATTTACCCAGGTTCTTCCTTTCTTTACCTCATTTTACATTCATTTTATGAGAAAATTCCATCTATTCAAAAGAGAGAGGCAAGAATCCCTTTGATTCTTCCGGTCTCCCATACTTAGGGAGATACGAAAAAGAACAACCCGATTACTGACTTGAGCGTCGGAGGGTTTTCGCCGGAACAACACCCGGCGACCCCTGACATTGTTTTCTGTGAGCATAGGTTCGGGAGACCTCCATTTTGGAAAAGACAGAGGGATAGGAAGAGGGAGACGACACTTGCTCGAGCTCGAGCTTCGTCATGAGCGTAAGATTTCAACCATTGTTTGAAGAGATGCGGGAAAACCGCATCAACAATATGGATAAATGTGCAAAATCCCGTTGGCTAAGAAATTGTGCTTTTACTGCTTATTCTTTGCAATTTCACGGAATTATTATAAGTTCTCGCTTTCAAATATTGTAATATGTGGATACATGCATATATGCCGGGAAACGGAAATGCAACCTGTATATACATCTTGTCAAATCCATTTGAAGATGCACTAAACTATTCAAATTCGATAGTGCTGGAGTAGACTGTCTCAAAATATATACGTAAAGCTTAAATGGTGCTGGTTGCATTCTGGTGACTACTTTTGAGTCTGTAAAAGCTAAAGCTTTATTATAGACTTGCAGTGGAAGTTTAGTTTCATAAGGTCACCATATGGTTCTGGCGGCGTCTTTGACTCCAAAGAGTAAAGGAAACAGGGTCATTCAGCTGAGCAATTAATTTAAGGAGAATTTAAATCTATATGGATAAATGTAGCGTATCACATATAATTCAAACTTTAGAATATAAATGTATTCTTCTTATTATTTTTTCCAGAACACAAATTACACAATAAAAACCAGAATAACCAAGTAATGAAAATCTTGTGTATTAATTTGATTTGGGTGTACCTTAAAAGAAACTTATTTGCGGGTTAACAAATTGTGTGTCTATCTAGAGAAAAATATAAAAGTGAGGGATTCGAATGTTATTTACTAAAAGGCATTACCAACAACTTCTACGGATTGGTTACCAAGTGTTCTTGTTTTGTTTATACGACTCTTTTCATTAATCCAAATATTGCTATTATTTATTAGATTATATTGCTAACCCTGAAATTTCTTTCAGGCAAAAATAAAATAATTCTAAGAACTTATTTTATTTTATTTTGTATTATTTCATTATCTTGTGTTTATTAGGATGATTTGATTCAGATTAGGTTGTTAACAAGCATTAGTATATAGCATTCTGATTATTTTACAGAATTAAAGATTATGGCGGAAACAATTGAAGTTGTGGATCGAATATCTGATTTTCCTGATTATTTTTCATTCATCACATTATGTGTCCTCTCTCTGCAAAAGAGGTTGCTAAAATTAATACATTGTCAAAGAGGTGGAACTGTTTGCAAAAAATCATTCCCCGTCTTGGATTTTGATCAAACTCTGTTCGCAAAATTTGATCAACCTAGTTTCATAGAATATGGTACGCATCCTGGTACATCTATTTTCCTTCCCGGAGGAAATGTAGAAGATTTAGCAAAGATGTGAAGAAATTCACTAGATTTATTGACAGTTCAGTTCTTGGCTTCTGCAAGAACAAGATTTCTCTGCATAAATTTCAGCTATTCATAAGTCTTCTAACCTCAGAAAATCATCTTTTCTTGTTGTTGATAAATGGAAAGGATTGGCTATAGCGCATGGGATAAAAGAGTTAGATGACCATATCCTTACCGATTATGTGACAGTGTACGCTTTGCCTCAAAACATTCTTCTTCACTAAATTGGTAACAACTTTAAGGCTAAGCTACTGCAAATTCGAGCTACCATTTGATATTATAAGCTTCCATTCTCTCAAAAAGCTGAAGACTTAGAACAACAATTCAATTCTCTCAACATAACTACTGTTTTTGGTTAATAAATTGATATCTAGAACTTTAAGATTAGGTGCTCTATAGAAACAATAACCATTCAAACCCCCAACAGCAGAGAAAATTCAAATCTTCAAGCAAAGGGCATTCACTGGTAAGCTTTTGGACCATCTGTTCATTTATACATACTCTACATCTATCCACTCAACTTGAAAGACCATTCCTGATTGACATGGATGGATGTTAAAATTTAAAGGTTTTAGATTTATTTTTAAGCCACTTTTACACAACATGAGTTTGATGATATTATCTCAATGTTTCCCTTACTTGAGGAACTGTATGTCATTGCATTTATTAATTTCCTCCAAAGGGTTAGAATTTAAGGTATCAGACTTAAGACATTGCATTTGAAGGTCAGTGAGATTGATGCTCCAAAGTTTCCTTCACTTTTTGGAATAATTCAATTCCCTTTGGTTCAATAAAGGTTCCATGTTCATGAGTAGTAGAATTTTTGAATAATGTCGACCTTGACGCTCATTGGTACCTAGCCATGAAGGAAGTTCTTGGAAAGTCCAATCATGTTGAAAAATTATTCATAAATATGAAGTTAGAGAAGGTATGTGTATAAATGTTAGAAAGTTGATTATTAATGTTGATGCTATTTTCCCGTGTCTCTTCAAATAGTGTCAAAAACCTTCTACTTGCTGTTAGCTCAAGCTCGAGCAGGACTGCCTTCCAATTACTTGTTCCTCTATCTTTACCAAAACGGGAGTCTCCTGGACCTGTACTCATAGAAAACAGAGTCAGGGGTCGCCGGATGTTGTTCCGGCGAAAACCCTCCGACGCTCAAGTCAGTAATCGGGTTGCTCTTTTTATATCCTTCTTAGTTAGAGAGACCGGAAGAATGGAAGGGGTATTTTTTCCTTCCTTTTTGAATAATGGAATTTCGGACCATCAGAATAGAGGGAAGCAAGAAGAAAAAGAACCTGTGTGAATTTTTTCGGAACCCCACTTACTTACGCGTCCGTTTTCTTTTATTCTCCATTTTTCCCGCCCTTTCTCCCCGAGATCCTCCGTTCTTGCGTCAGTGATATCTGGGTCCCTCTGACAGCCGGGATTAGATTGATATTCCCTAGGAATGCGCGATTGTCTGGTTGGCGTGGGCTCACATGGCTTGATCATAGTGTCAGGAGGACGTGCGTGAAATGATGACACTGTGGGGGCATGTACAAGCCATCTGCAACAGAGGCCACGCCGCACCACATGAGGTGTCGGTCAGACATCGATTGGCGCACTGGATCGTCGAAGAAAATGGTCAATTTAACTATTTCAGGTCAACAGTGCTCGGATCTTGTCTTCTCTCCGAGCCGTCGCTGATGCTGCCGCGTTGTGGCTGGGAATTTGCAGACCTCGAGCAGAAGAGCGAGCTCGAGCTTTGACGACCTTATATTCTTCGACTAGCTTTGACGGGGTCATGAAGACTTCGAGTAGAAGAGTGGGCTCGAGCTCGACCAATCTTGGATTCCTCGACCTTGACCAGCTTTGACGCCTAATGAGGCTGTCTTTGTACTAGCGGTCGGATCTTCTGCTCGTGATAGGTTGACCTCGAAGTCCTTTGCTCGTGCTGGGTTGGCCTCGAGGAGGCCTGGCCGATATTACCCAAACAATTAACATTTCAATTGTTCTGTTCATGCTTTTATAATTCCTAATTTATTTTTTTCTATGATTTATTTAGATTTCTCCCTTTTAAAGTTTAGAAATTGAATCTAAATATGGATGTGTCACCATCAATTTTCTCAGCTTTGTTTGATGGAATTTTTGAGATGTGCCATTCTAGGATTTTGTCTATAACAACAGAGGATGAAGTCCAATGCAGATTCTTCGAGGTATACTCTTTGTCCTAGAAAATTATAATTAATATTACGGATACAATTTGTTTGCATGCTAATCGTATGCTCTTAAGATCATAATCAAATGTATTTTTAATGAATTATTTGCATCTGCTTGATCTATGGTGGCTATATGAGAAACTAAAGAAAGGACAAAGGAGATGCTAGTTGTTGTAATTTTCATAGTATCAAGTGTTGGCGACATTACTTCAATGTTGTACATATTAAGACCTCCATACTATCCAATAATCAAAAGCCTCTTAACAGATATAGTTTGATGGACGTGTGGCCTATCCTTCCTGAAGGTATTCTTTAGTTTCATGTGCTTTGTTGCAACATGTCGAGAAGGCTTAGGTTTTGTTTCATCAATTTCTAAAGCATTTAGGTATATCTGTTCTATATAACTGTTGAGAATGCTCTAAAGCTCAATTCTCTCAGTTTTTTTTTTTAAATGATTCCAATCAAGGGTTTTAAGTATGTTGTTTGATACATTCCTTCCACCATTGTCTTTGGTATATCTAACTTTTAACTTTGAAACCATCACTGATGGAGTTTTTGGCTTTGCTAGAGGGTTTTGTTGCATGAGGAAGTTAAGAGTCTCTTGAGCTCAAAATATAGTTCATGGTTGCAATGCTTGTTTCTTCAGAATTTGTGTCTAGTTTACATAGGCATTTAGTCCATCTTTTCATTTTTTGGAAGTTTGCTAATAAGATCATTAGCCCTTTTTAAAAATAAATAAATAACTAAATAAGAGATCTAAATTATGTACATTATACGTGAATCACAACCTGATGCTAATGAACCTTTAATTTTTTGGGTGTGCAAGCAATCGACGAAAGCACAATTCAGATCTTTATGGATAAATGTAACATCTCAATATAATTAAATAAAAGTCGGTTTCAGAATCTCAAATCGGAATACCATAACTGCTATAGCGAGTGATTTACAACAGCATTACCAAATGGGAAACCCATTGAATCATCCAATAGAAGATCAGCAAAGCCACAACTGCCTAAAATACCAAGACATCTGAAAGAGTTCCTTATATTATTGGCAATAAATTATCAAAATTGAAACATCTCGGTGAAAAATGCACTCAGCAAATGCCAGTTAAGATGAAACGGAGATCTCTGAGTAAAAGTCTTGGTATATCTTTAAGTAATGCCGCCAACATTTGATGCGATACAAATAGCAACAGCTAGCATATCTATTCCTCATGTACTTGTAAAGGCAGGTACTTGTAAAGGCATTGTTGGGCACGCACATGTGACTCAAAGTCAATTAAAATTTAAGTTCCTTTACAGACTTTGAAATGTAAAGATCAATGGCGATACTCTGACTCATTTTAGAAACAGGAAAGTATGAGATAGTTCAAATAAGATGAACGTACCTCAATGATCTTTTTTCTCTCTCCAACATTCATCGATAGAAAAAATCTTACAACGACAGACTGAGAGAACGCCGTTGAGCGAAGCCTCATAATTTGATGGAAATATTTCTATATCGAGAGATAAATTCTCAACTTCACAGTTGAATGGAGGCAAAGTTTCTATGAATCCCTTTAATCCAAATGAAATCTGGATAAATCACAAAAAACAAAAAAATCAGAAGGAACAAATGTTTCAGAATGACAAAAAATTTATTTACAGTGGTCAAATGTTAATGATCAGTTCTAAATGATTTGTAGACATACTTTGCTAGATTTGACACATATGCTGATATCTTCAATTCGATTGGATTGTGCAAGAAATTTATGCTCTTTAAGGTACCAGAAAGTGTCCATATCACCTTCCTTCTTGATGTAAGCTTTCCAAGGACATGGAGCATGTACAGAAGAAACAAGAATTGGATTATTCATGCAAGAAATATGGTAACCATTTTGAGGAAATTATTGGATTTATTTATCACATATTTTATATTAGCATAAATTATTTTAATTGTTCTATATTTTATTCAGTGTTTTACAATTAATTACCTATTTATAATTATTGATTATGAATTGTGTGATGGATTATTATTGCTATAACCAAAATTCACACAGGTGATGATATTGCCTTATCAGCAAATCACTATTTAGTAGGAGGCTTGGGTAGGTAAAGAGATTTGTTAGATATTTTCTATTGAGTGGTTTAATTACTCTATCGGTAATAGATCAATGTTGGTGTTGTATTCAACTTATCTGCTTATCTTTGGGTTAGGGCACTCTTATTTTGTTAAAGAAAGTCTAACATATTGTGTTGTTAATGGAGAATTAAAAAATGAAGAATCATTATGTATGGCATGATTTTGTTTTCACAAGTCTAAAAATAGTTATTGTTAATTCCTCAACTTTATATATGCTTTATTTTCTTCAAGTTGCCTCCATTAAGACTTTGACTGAGATAAATTACGAGGATTGGCGTGAATCCGTCATGTTCTATTTATTTATATTGAATAGAGACTTGACTTTGAGAGTTGAAGAACCATCCAAGCTCATAGATAAGAGCACTACTACTGAAAGGGCAGAGTGGATGGTTTGGGATGAATCCAATAGACACTGTTTGGATACAATGAATTACATTATTGATAGAACGATCAAAGATAGTATCCTTGCATGTGACAAGGCTAAAGATTATTTGGCAGCTGTGAGAATAACTTTTAAGAAAGTAGACAAGGTTGAAAAGGGTAACTTTCTGAAACTACTTGGTAATACCCAGTATGATGGCATTCTAGGGTGAGAGAGCACATTCTCAAAATGACCAGTTACTATAAGAAGCTGGAAGATATGGATGTCAGTTTGCCTGATGACTACCTGGTATTCCAAATTCTTGAATATCTTCCACTATAGTTCGGCAATCTGAGAAGTCAATACAATACTCAAAGAGACACTTGGAATATCAATGAGTTAATCGCTTATGTAGCTCAAGAAGAAGAATCATTAAAAAAGAAAAAAATCCCACACTGCTATGATGGCCACTACTAGAAAGAGTGGGAGTGTGAAGAAATGCTTTTCAAATGGTAGCAATAAGTTTTTTAAGAAGAAGAAGTTTGGAAAGGAAACTTCACGTGGAAAATCTTCTACTACTTCTGATTCTACTTCTGAAGGCTTTAAGGAAAAATTTCATTTATGTAAGAAACTTGGGCATAAGAAAGCTGAATGCAGAGGATTCAAAGTATGGCTAGAAAAGAAAGGTATTCATGTAATTTTTGTAGGCTTTGAATCCAATCTTGTTGATGTTCCTTTTAATACTTAGTGGTTGGATACTGGTGTGACTATTAATATAAAAATTCCTTGCAGGAATTCAAAAGCAAGAAGTAGCTCAATGTAAGAGAGCTAATTATATATATGGGTAATGGAGTAAAGACCAGAGTTAAAAGCATAGGAGTTATCAGGCTATTCCTAGTAACAGGCTATTTTTTGGATCTATCAAATACAACTTATATTCCTTCTATTAAAAGAAACTTGATATCTGTATCTATTTTGGATAGATGTGGCTATACTTTTTATTTTGGTGATAGAAAAGTTTATTTATTCTGCAACTCAGAGTTAATTGGTTCTAGTACTCTATATGATGGCTTATATATGATTGATTTATTTTCTTATGCTGCTGAATCATCATCCAATGCTGATGTTATGAATGTTGTTGGCTCTAATTGTAAAATGGTTGATGAAAATTTCTTTATATTGTGGCATAAACGGTTAGGTCACATTTTCAAACAGATGATGGAAAAGCTCATTAAAAATGGTATTTTCCATAATCTATACTTTTTTGATTTTGACACTTGTTTTGATTGTATCACAGTCAAACTTACTGCCAAAACTAGAAAAGAGAGAATATGGAGAAGTCAATAGGTTCTGAAGTTGACACATACAAAAATTTATAGGTGGTTTACTCCTATTTCTATAGGTGGTTATAAGTACTTCATCATATTCATCGATGACATTTCTCGTTATGTTCATGTTGAGCTTGTTATTGAAAATTTTGAATTATCATATGTTTTTCAAGTCTTTAAGTCTAATGTTGAGCTTTAAAAGGGCAAAAGGATTAAATCATAAGATCAGATAGAGGTGGTGAATACTATGGCCGATATTATGAAACTGGGCGTAATCTTGGACTTTTGTCAGATTTCTTCGGGAATGTGGAATAGAAACTCAGTATACAATGCCTGAGACTTCTGAATAGAATGGAATTACAAAAAGAAAAAACCGTGCCCTTGTTGACATGGTGTGGTACATGTTGAACAACTCCACCTTATCAGATTTTCTATGGGGTAAAGCCTTGAAAACTACTACTTACATTTTGAATCAGGTACCCAGTAACTCAATGCCCAAAATTTCTTATGGTGAGGAAAGAAACCTAGTCTTCATTACTTTCATAACTAGAGATGTAAATAAAGCTAGAATGTAAATAGTTCTATACGTATCAGTTGTCGGTAGCTTGATGTATACTAAAGTTTGTACACATTCTGTTGTTGCTTTTACAGTGAGTGTAATTGGAAGATACTTAAGCAATCCTAGTTTTGAACACTAGAGGACTGCAAAGAAAGAGCTCAGATATTTAAAAGATATCAAAGACCTTATATTGACATATCAACAATCTGACTGCCTAAACATATTTAGATATTCCGATGCTAATTTTGTATGATGTCTGGAAAACAAGAAATCCACATATAGTTATATCATTATGATGGCAGGAGGAGCTATATCATATAAGAGTGTCAAATAGACACTTATAGCTTCTTCAATAATGGAGGCATAATATGTAACATATTTTGAGGGTACACATTAAGCTTTATGGATGCAAAATTTTATTACACGACTAGATTTTTTGTTGGCTGTGCTGAGGCCATTAAAGATATGCTGTGATAATTCTGCAGCTTGTTTCTTTCTCTCATAATGTATGGAGTTCCTCATGCTCTAAGTATATTGATGTTAGTACTTATTTGTGAGAGAGAAAATTACTCTATCTTATGTAGCAGTAGAGTATATACCTATAAAACTCATGTTAGCTGATCTACTTACTAAAACTTTAACTCCAAAATTATTTAGGGATCATGTGACTTATATGAGATTAGTAGAATCCTCTTTTATATGTTCAGTCAATGAGAGTTCTGATTTGTATTATATGTTACAACTTAAATGAGATTTTTTATTACTCATATTTTATTAATATGTGTTGTGCAAATTTTATTGAACTCACAAGTGCAAGAATCTTTGAAGTATAGATTAATGGTGACGAGTGTCAATCCCACGGGGAGGTGGATTTTTAATTATGTAGAATTATTATTATTCTTTATTATTTATGCTTTTTATGAAGTTTCCTAGTTTATTCTATCCTAAAATTGAAATTAAAATGGTGAGAATAAATAGGGACTTGATCAATGTAATAAAGTGCTTGGGTCTTAGGATTTACACTCAACATTTCACCATGGGCTTAATATTCATTTTTTAGTTCCAATTAATTTATGAAGGGGTATTTCCACTCCTCATAAACCTAATTCTAATAAATATGACATCAAGCGCTCATTATGCAAGAAAGAATAATCTTATATTAAATGTGGTATCAAGAACACGTTGTGCCAAGAAATAATAGTATAACTGTCGACAAGGTGGCAAGACTATCCACCAATTAACCTAGATAATTTTATGTTAACAATGAGTCAAGACCTACCACATAAATCTAGTGTAAAGCGCTCACTGTGCTAAATATTAATAATCTTGCACTAGGGAACCGGTATTCCAGTGCATTATCTAGACAAGATTATTACTATCTGTCTACGATAAGTCAAAACAATTTAAATAAATTAAAGAAAGTAAAAATAAAGTTACCAAATTAAGCCCATAGATTATGTTGAGTCTTCACCTTTAACCCAAGCTTGAAAATAAATTAGATACTTATTTTATAACTAATGGTAAAATAGAAATTTTATTAAAATACATAGAAAATACAAGATGGAGAAAGAATTACAGAAAATAGAGCCCAAAAATAAATTCAGAGGTGTCAAATTAGGGGGGAGAGCCCTTTATTTATAGACACAACAAGTAAATCATGTCCATCGGATAAAAATAATTGGGATGCCCAAGATTACGCCACGTGGCACTCTCTGATCATTTGGAACACTTTACAGGGCTATAATTTTGTGTATATGCATGTATGGTACGCACAATTTTCGGTCCACTAATATTCTGCCACATCATCGGTCAATGTAAAAATCAACAAATATGATCCAGTGCATTGCATGTATTGTAAGCTTATTTTTCGGTTCAATAGTCTTCTGCCACATCATCCAGTCAACGCAACGTCAGCGAGCCCACTAAAATCTTAAAATTATAATTTTGCTCTTTATGTCTTTCCTAAGGTTTTCAGCTGTTCTGAGTTCAAAAATACTATCTGTTTTTCTGTTCGACTTCTCGTTTATTGAAAAATGACTAAAATACACATAGACATAGATAATTAAATATTAAGGGATTTAAAATACATAAAGGTGGAGATGTTAGTTAGACTTTGGGGTGTAAAATGATGATTTTACCCTTTATAAATATAAACTTTCTAGGACTCAACATACCCCCCCAAGCAGCTTATTGCCATTCCCTAGCAAATTAAGCGATAATAAAATTTAACCATTTTTTTTAAAGGTAATTATGTTTACTTCTTCAATTAGATTAATGATAATAATCAAATAAAAGTATAAGCATTATCTCCAACTCTAAAAGATATCACTTCCACATCAACCATCCACATGAGTCGATCAAGCAAACATATACAAACTGATCGATTATCAAAGCTACATTAATTAAGCCACTTTCAAGTGTGACATGTTAACCCCAAAATCTCACAGGTTAGAGTGACACACTTAGAAGAAAATAAATGCAGGAAAAACAGTCACTCTAAAAATGATAACTTGAGAGAAAGTAATGAATGGTAATATCACACACTCTCACCAAGAATAATGCCCACAACCTAGCATATAATATGACACCAAATAAAATGAAATGATAGTCAAACCAACTTATATATATATCACTACATCATTTTAGTTCATATTACTAGCTTCTACTTCAGACTATAATGTTTCGGTAATGCCGAGCAGACCCCCTCGAGGACAATCCAACCAGAGCAGAAGACTTAAAATTGCTAGCATGAAAACACCCCTGCTCTGTGTCAAAGCTGGTCGAGGTCGAGTGTTCAAGGCTGGTCGGGCCCTGATTTTCCCATCCTGCCCGGGTAAAAGAGACTCTTGACCACCGAGCAAGACCTGGTCGCATTACGGAAAGCGCCATGAACAAAGGGAAACCAAAGCTCAAGCAAAGCAAACCTAAGCATAACGGCCTCTTTTCCCGACAACTTGTCACAACGATCGATGACTGACAGGCACCCCCATTCAGTAGGGTTTCATCACTGTTACCGATGACCGGCGCACGCCCCTGCAGTGTCATCATTATACACTGGCTACACTGGCATCATCATTTAGTCATAGGAACCCATAGCCGCCTGACATCCCACGCCCCGGGTTGTCTGCAATGAACCCCTAGTTGTTAGAAAGACACAGGCACAATTAATGCGGGGGTTGGTATCTAAGCAAAGGGGGGCGAGAAAATAGGGAGATAAATATCAGACGAGGGGCAAGGTAAAAGGACTTTTTAATTCCAACTCTAATTTTTCTACTGAGACTCTGATTTTTTCTTTCTTTATTTTTCTTTGTTTCCCTGAACCTTCTCCCTTTTTCCGGTCCCTCAGGTTAAGAGAGATTTCAAAAGAATCAACCTGATCACTGACTTGAGCGTCGGAGCATTTTCATCAAAAAAACATCCGGCAACCCCTGACACCATTTCTATGGACGCAGGTCAGAAGAAATCACCGCTCCAGTGAATGGAGAAACGCAGGAACCAATCGGAAATCCTACTCGAGCATCCAGCAACCAAAGGGCTACAACACCACTTGGAAGCGAGCGAAAACAATATTAACATTTTGGCACCGCTTGTGGGGATCAGTTCAAAAGCCTGAATTCCCGGTACATTTAGAAAATTAACATGACAATAAGAGGAAACAACAGAAGAGGAGTAAGCCCCGAAGAATTGGTAACCTTGAGGGAGGTGGCCAATGAGGCCCGGAATGAGAAATATAAGAAAGGATAGACCGGATGGAAAGCGGATGGAGACACTAATTTCCATTCTACAGGAGCTCGAGTGCATGACAGAGGAAAGCAAGCAATGACGTTCCTGAATCCAACCGCGGGAACGCTCCTACGGGGGGAAATATAGGAGATGAAGCACAGAGGCGGAAAGCGCAGAACATTGCTAGAAGGGAGGAGAGGAACGTGGAGTAGAGAGAGTTCAAACAGAACTTGCAAGACACGACACTTACTTCCCGTGCAACGGTGTTGGAGGGGAAGGTGCGTAAGCTAGCATAAGTCGTGAAGGACCTTTGGGGAAACGGGAAAGTCCCAAGTTGGAGGATAATGTTAGACAATGAGTTCCCAATTTCAGTGAAAATCATGGGCATCACAATCCTCAGGGATTTTTGCTTTCCCGATTTGAAGTTTTCGGGGAAGAGTGACCCGTTGGTGCACATAAAACATTTCAACAACATGACCGAAGTGCAGAGCTTGACAGCAGTACAAAGCTGTAGAGGGGAGAACGAGAGAATGGTACAGCAAGTTATCGAGGGGGAGCATTCAAAGCTTCGAACAAATGTGTATGGAGTTCGTAGAGCAGTTTTAAGGGGCGGTGGCCCCCGAAGATGACATGATTTAATTGGTAGAGATAAAGTAGAAGGAGGGGTAGTCCCTCCGAGAATTCGTCAAGTCTTAGATCTCAGGGCATTCAATCACCACCAGCCGTTGAGGGGGTTGAAGAAGGGGTGAAGATGAGAAGACCTTTGTAAAACTTACGAAGACCTTCGATCCACTCATACTTCGATGCATACGAACAAATGAAGATGGACATAGTCATCGAGGAGGAAAAAGCCATGAAGTTAAGGAGCGAGCAGAGCAGCGGAGCGAAATCAAAAGAGAAAGGGGGGCTTGCTCGGGGCTCGTCTACTTCTAGGGCAACAAGGGACCAAGTTGCTCCCTATAACCCTTATCAGAGGGCCCCCTAATTACGAGTGACTCCCGCTCCACTTGGTAGGTCCCCAAGTAGGGACCGTCGGAATTATTGGTAATACAGCGGCAACCCGCCTCGTAATCCCCCCGTAAATCGGCCCATGCAGAGCAATAATAGAGATGTTCGCCTATTGCCCCTACACTCAGGAAACTTTTCCCGGGATATGGCTGTACAAATGGTTGACCAGAGCCCCGCTTACAGGCAATACACCCCATTGAAGGTGTTACTTGAGGAGATGTTTCAAGTTGTAGAGGAACGAAGACTGTTGTGTTCCCCGACACCGATGTCCAAACTAACAAACAGGAGGGACAAAAGCGAGTTCTCGCCATTTCACGAGTGATTATGGCGATCAACGTTGCAGGTACCATGACCTAAGAAACCTGGAGGAGGACTTGGTTAGAAACCTGTACTTGGATGAGTTCATTGAGGGAGGACACTCGATAGTCGAGTAGCAACAGGTCGGGGATGGCCAAGCCTATGATATGGATCGCGAACCACCTACTGTAAGGGTGATAGCAGAAGGGCCCACGATGGTGGGAAATTGAAACAGAGCCCGAAAGAACTACTACAGATACGCCTTTGCTAATCGGGAAATTCTGCTTATTGTGCCCACTGCAAAGAGATCCAAAATTCGACAAGTGCAAATCAATTGGACGGACGAGGATGAAGAAGGGGTCCTATCCCCCACGAGGACACCTTGCTTATTAGGGCGAATGTCTTTAACAGAGAGCTCAACCTAATGTTGGTGGATTCGGGGAGTTCAGTGGGCATTCTCTTCAAGTCCACCCTCGACGATATGGGGATAGCGGATGTGAGGCTTGAGTAGACGAGCATCTCTCTGAAAGGATTCGGTAGGAGAAGGCTAACCCCTCTGGGGATTGTCAACCTGCCAGTGACCATTGGCTCGAAGCCTTTTGAGAAGAACATGAGGATCAGCCAATCAATGATGTCCACCCACTACTTAGCCCTAAAGTATCATGTCAGTGGGAGTTGTCAAGGGCGATTAAAGGGTAGTAAGGAGTTACTATGCCACAGCGGCAAAGAAAGCGATGCAAGTGACGTCGCTGGATGCGAGGGGTGAGTCTAAGAAAGGGAGGCAAGAGCCCGCTGAAGAATTAGAGGAAATGGTGATAAGGCCAGACTACCAGGAGAAAAAGGTCAGGATCGGCTTGGGTATTAGCGAGCAGCTGAGAAAAAGCCTGGTAGAGTGCTTGCGAGCACATCTCTGATGTGTTCGCCTAGATGCATGAAGATATGCCTGGAATCGATCTGAAGGTGGCATGCCACAGGTTGGCAATAAGAAGAGATGTGAAGCCGGTAAGGCAGAAGAGGTAGTGCATCAACTAGGAAAGGTATGAGGCCATGAATAGCGATGTGGAGAAGCTATTGAAGTCAGGATTCATAAAGGAAGTCAACTACGCTAAATGGATCTCAAACATGGTGCTGGTGAAGAAGGAGAGTGGGAAATGGAGAATCTGTGTAGACTTCACAGATTTGAATAAAGCCTGTCCAAAGAACAACTTCCCAGTGCTCAAGATAGACCAGCTGGTTGACTCCATAGCAAGAAACGGTCTGGTCAGCTTCATGGATGCATTATTGGGTTACAACCAAATCCCCATGTATGAGTCAGACGAGGAGTGCACGGCCTTCATCATTAACCAGGGTCTATTTTGCTACAAGGTCATGCCTTTCGACCTGAAGAACGCGGGGGAAACATACAAGAGACTGGTGAACAAGATTTTCAAGCCACTGATCGGGCACACAATGGAAGTTTACTTGAACGACATGATCACCAAGTCCAAGGACGCAGAAGAATATGTGAAACATCTAGAAGAAACCTTCGAGCTCTTGAGGGAATACCAGATGAAGCTTAATACTGAGAAGTGTGCCTTTGGAGTGGGTTCTAGAAAATTCTTGGGTTTTATGGTCAGTAACAGGGGAATTGAGGCCAACCCGGAGAAGATAAGAGCGGTGATAGACATGAAGTCCCCACGCACTTTCAAGGAAATACAGATCCTTAGCGGTGAGTCGGCATCCTCGACAGATTCATCTCCCGAACAACAGACAAATGTCATATCTTCTTCCAAGAGATGAGAAAAGATAGAAAGATGAAGTGGACACCAGAGTGTGAAGCAACATTCCAACAGCTGAAGGAGTACTCACTGAAAGCCCCGTTATTATCAACACCGCGAGCAGGAGAGGTTCTATACTTATATTTGGTGGTGTCACAATAGGCAATGATCTCGGTCCTGATAAGGCAAGAGTTAGGGGTGCAACAGCCCGTATATTATATGAGCAAAGCTTTGCTGGAGGCGGAGACTCGGTACCCACCGATGGAGAAGTGGGCACTCGCGCTGGTAACAGTTGCTTGGAAGTTGAGGCTTTATTTCCAGGCACACTCGATAGCGGTCTTGACGAACTAGCCACTTAGATAGATCTTGCACAAGCCAGAGACTTCGGGCCGACTAGTAAAGTGGTTGATAGAGCTCAACGAGTTTGACATCAGCTACCAGCCCCGAAAAATAATCACAGCACAAGCCCTGGCAGACTTTGTAGTCGAGTGTACAGAGTCAGACAAAGAAGCAGAAAACGAGAGTGCAGTAGGCTCCCCTACTCTAGGCAAGGTGTGTACGGTTACAGTGGATGGGTCATATGGAGATTAAGGAGCGGGAGCAGGAGTAGTGCTTCTTAGTCCTGAGGGGGGAAGTACAATATGCCGTAAAGCTCGAGTTTAAGGCCACCAATAACCAAGTTGAGTACGAGGCTATAATTGCAGGACTGAAGCTCACTTTAGTAGTGAAGGCGGAAGAATTAAAGCTCTGGACTGAGAATCAACTGGTGGCAAACCACCTCAACGAAAGCTTCCAAGAGAAAGGCGAGAAGATGGAAGCTTACCTTCGAAAGGTGAAACAGTTAATTGGGAAGTTTCGAGCGGTAGAGATGGAACAGATTGCAAAGGAGAAAAATTTTGGGCGGATATGATAGCACGGATGGCCGCTGTATCTGACCCCAAAATGTCGAAGTCCATTCCAGTAGAGATCAGGACCTGCTCGAGTATCGAGTAGGAGGACGAGGTAATGAGCTTATTCTCGAGCAGCACCTGGATGGATCCAATCATCTCTTATCTCAAGGAAGGGACATTACCCGTCGACAAGAAGCAGGCGAGGAAGTTAAGATGCCAAGCAGTGAGGTACACACTAATCAACAAAGTATTGTACAGGTGACGATACACCTTGCCACTGTTACGCTGTTTGGGTAAGGAGGAAGCCGACTACGTCCTCAGAGAGATACACGAAGGGATTTATGAAAACCATTCTAGAGCAAGATCTCTAGCCTTTAAAGCCTTAAGGCAAGGGTATTTCTGACCTTAGATGCACCAGGACACAGAAGAAAAGACCAAGAGCTCCAAGAATTTTCAAAGCTTCGCCAACCATATAGCTCAACCG
This sequence comes from Murraya koenigii, assembly GCA_025617385.1. Taxonomy (NCBI): domain Eukaryota; kingdom Viridiplantae; phylum Streptophyta; class Magnoliopsida; order Sapindales; family Rutaceae; genus Murraya; species Murraya koenigii. Next base: position 26,390,444 of record CM046813.1, read on the forward strand.
CTCGAGAACCTCACAGTAATGAACCCACCGTGGCCATTTGCTCAGTGGGGAATTGACCTGATCGGACCATCGCTAAAAGGAGAGCATCTGCAACACATGCCGTGGTGGTAATCGATTATTTAACTAAATGGGTTGAAGTGTAAGCTTTAAGCCGTATTATAGAAAGCAAAACCGCTGACTTTATTTAGAGAAATGTGATTTGTAGGTATGGGATCCCCCACGCACTGGTCATAGGCAACGGACGGCAGTTCGACAACAACAAGTTCAGAGACTTCTGCAGAAACATGGGGATAGAACTGAAGTTTTGCTTGCCAGCACACCCATAGGCAAATGGGCAAGTGGAGGCAGTGAACAAAACTATAAAACATCTCATGAAGACCAGACTGGGTGAGCAGAAGGGAGCTTGGGTTGACGAGCTGCCTGGTGTGTTATGTGCTTATTGGACCATGCAAAAAATTGCCATGGGGGAGACACCGTTTTCCTTGGCTTTCGGACATGAAGCAGTAATCCAAGCAGAGATAGGGGTGGGCACGCATCGGACGGAGCACTTTGAAGAGGAGCAGAACAACGAGCAGATGTGTGCAAATTTGGACCTACTGGAGGAGAAGAGGGAAAGGTCAGCAATGAAGGTGGCAGAGTATCATCAGAGGGTGGTCAGCTACTATAACCAGAATGTGCACATCCGTCGATTTCAGGTGGGAGATTGGGTACTTAGAAGAGTAAATCAGAGCACTAAGGATCCCAGGCAAGGGGTGTTTGGCCAGAACTGGGAAAGTCCTTATAGGGTCTCTCAAGTAGCCAGTTCGGGGGCATACAAGCTGACTTATCTAGACAAACGAGAAGTTAAAAGGCCATGGAATGCATAGTATTTGGTAAAATATTTCCAGTAAGTTCCCTTGTATTAAAAGCATTAGTGTTCAGTTTCCTCCACACTAGAAATGTGTAAAATCTTGTACATGAGTAAATGCAAGAAAAATGCTTCCAAAATTTATCAATCCTATATGAGCAGATTAAAGCTTACAAAAATAAATAAAAGCTAGAGCCGTAAGTCTCAAAGCCTGACTTAAGGCGAGACGGTGCCAAGTATAAGCCAAGTGAAGGCTCAAGCAGAATAAGCTTTCGAAGAAATACAAAGGCCATAAGTCTCAAAGCCTAACCTAGGGCTAGACGGTGCCAAGCATAAGCCAGAAAAGACTCGAGTAAGATAAGCTCTCAAAGAAATGCAAAGGCTGTAAGTCTCAAAGCCTAACTTAAGGTGAGACGTTGCCAAGCATAAGCCAAGTGAAGGCTCAAGCAGAATAAGCTCTCGAAAAAATACAAAGGCCATAAGTCACAAAGCCTCAACTAAGGCGAGACGATGCCAAACATAAGTCAGAAAAGGCTCGAGCAAGATAAGCTCTTGAAGAAATGCAAATGTTGTAAGTCTCAAAGCCTAACTTAAGGCGAGACGGTGCCAAGCATAAGCCAAGTGAAGTCTCAAATAGAATAAGCTCTCGAAGAAATACAAAGGCCATTAGTCTCAAAGCCTAACCGAAGGCGAGATGGTGTTAAGCATAAGCCAAAAAAGGCTCGAGCAAGATAAGCTCTCAAAGAAATGCAAAGGCCATAAGTCTCAAAGCTTAACTTAAGGCGAGACATTGCTGAGCATAAACCAAAATGGCTTGAGCAGGATAAGCTCGTGAAGAAAGATTGAAGTCCACAAGCCTCAAACTCTGGCTTAAGGCGAGATGAAGAGGCAGACACGGTTAAGACGAGCTCGAGCATAACAAGCTCGCCAAGAAAGATATTGCGCCCATAGATCTTGAAGTCTTTTTGGGTTAAAGTAAAACAACCAAAATTCATAAGGGGCTAGTTCAGTTGATCACATTTTGGCAAGACGAGCAGAAGCAAACCATAGTCAAAATTATATAGGAAAGGCTCAAAACCTGCTGGAAATTTGCCCCACAAAGAACTTTGGAACAGATTAAAAGTACAAAGGTATAGTGAGAAATATGTATTCTTTATTTCATTGCCAAAGTTGCATGTACAAAAAAAAAAGGAAGGGAGTACAGCAAAGCTAGTTAAAGGGCTTGGACAGTCTGCTACTAGTTGAGGAGGGCTTGTAAGAGGGGCATCTTAATGATCCTTCTCGGCAGCGAGGAGCAGCTTGGGCTTCAACAGCTAGAGGAGTAGCCTCTCGGACCTTACAGCATCCACTTCCTCTTGAGCAGAGGGATCTCTTAGTTCCTGAGTTCGAGCATCCTACTCGTTCATATAACCATCCACACCTACCTCGAGCTTGGACATATCCAACTCGGGTATTCCTTACCTAAGGCGGACATGATGCACTCGTAGCTGAAGGTCACCTTTTATTGTACTTCTCCGCGAGTGATTCTTCGTGGATTCCACCTAAAGTTGAAGGCGAGAAGTTTCTGCCTTTATGGTCCTCTCGAAAGCAAATCTCTACACATCGAGGTCTTTTCGAGTATTCAAAAGCTTATCCTGCACCATGGACAACTCCTCTAGAGTCTGCAGTAGCTTAAACTTGGCCAAAGTTGCCTTCTCCTCGAAGGTGGAATTCTCGAGACAAAGCTTGGCCGCCTCCTCCTTTTCTTCTCGAGCATTTGCTTCAAGCCACGATTATCGACCCTAATCTTCCTCTCATAATTCATGGCCTTTATCTTGAAGGCAGTGGAGGCAGCCGTAGCTCGGCACGAGGCGTCGAAACATGTTGGCCAGCTCGCTAACATTGGAGGACTCCAACTCATCCACAAACTTCTCCCCCACGTGCTTGGCAAAATCCTGACATAGGGGTCAGCAAAATCAGGCTGCTGCTTCTGAGAGGGTCCTGATCTAGATCTGGCAAGGATGACAGCTCTCAGGCCCCTATGGGGAGCTTCTTCGGCTGCTCACTCACTCACTCTCCCAAACAGGAGGAACAACCCTGACTGGCGAAGCAGTGAGGTCAACTCTGGACGTCTTGGCTGGTGCAGAGGAGCTGCTCGGTCTGTCGAACGTGCTCGAGCGTCTCTTTAATCGAGAGAGAATATCGCTCATGTCTCTTTCCTTGGGAATTAGACCAAGCTCGGTAAAGTTCTGGTGAGTCAATAACTCTCTGCACGAGCTCGCGTTGTCTAAGGTAGTGTTAATATGCACCTGTAACTCTTCCCCAACCTGATATGACACCCTCTATGAGATTGCAAGAGATTAGGAAAAACAATAAGGGGGAGTAAGCAGAAAAATGGAGTACAAAAGCGAGAAGGAATTTCAGGAACCTTCTCGGGGGCAGAGGCTGCTCGGCCCCAGTTCCCTCCAGCAAAGAAGAACTTTCCTTCTAAATGTCGGTAGAAGTAGGGAGGTCGGTAATGGGTTTCTTGCCATTCAAGTTGGAAGTGAAGTAGTATCAGCCCATGTCCTTTGGGCTGCTCTTCAACTAGTAGGGGTGGTTTATTTCATCTACCGTCGGCTCGACCAAATTACAATACCTCTACAGGATGCACAGCCCCGATAGAACCCTCCACCCGTTCAAGTTCAGCTGCCCTGGTGCCAGATGCAACTGGGACAGGACTCGGACAAAATAGGGCTATAAGGGCAGCCTAACGCCCCACTTAAAACATTCTAGATAGAATGTGACATACCGTCGAGGAGGGCTGCTGGGGGTGTTATTTTTGCCAAGGAGGTCAGATCAACACCGGCAGGGATGAAATACATAGCCCTAAGCAGATCTAAATCTTGGTGTGAGGTTTCACACCTCATGTTGTCAATGGAAAACGACTTGGCCTCCGACCTTTGGCCGGCCCTTTCTCTCTATTGCGGCCGGGTTTTCCCTATAGCCTCGACCTCTTCAGAGCTTGGGTCTTTCACTGAAATCCCCTTACTGGCCTCGGACCCACTCAAAGAAAATGATCCTTCAGGGGACATCTAGCGGGGCTGCTGAGTGACTGAAATTTTTTCCCTAGATACACAATGATACCAAGTGGGAAATGAAACTCAGAAAAAAAAAAGAACGAGAACGAGAACGAAGAGAAGAAGTCAAAGAACTTATACACGATCATCGATATAAAGAAGGCAAGTGACGATGGCGGCAACAAAAAAGATGGATTTCGCTGATAGGCGGAAGTTTTTAGTTCAAACCAAAGAATGAAAATGAGAAGGGCACAGTAGTGAAATTAAGGGTTTATAAAGGGGAAGGTAAGTCATGCCAACAGACGGCACGTTACTGAAGGGGATGCAACTGTTCAAATAACCGCCTCTTCAAAATTCAAACGAGCAGTCCAGATCAGCCCATGTGTCTCGCATTAAATGTGAAGTGATGAAAAAGGCGAATAGCTCAATGTGAGAAAGTAAAAATGAGGGAACACACTCAAACAAGAAGTTTCCAGTCTTGTCTGGTTTCACTCTCAAGACTAGAAACTAGAGAACTGGTGTTTGGGCAATGCCGAGAAGACCCCCTCGAGGACAATCCAGCCAAAGCAGAAGACCTAATCGCTAGCACGAAGAAACCCTTACTTGGTGTCAAAGCTGGTCGAGGCCAAGTGTTCCAAGGTTAGTCGGGCCCTGATCTTCTCATCCTGCTCGGGTAAAAGAGACGCTCGACCACCGAAGCAAGACCTGGTTGTGTTACTGGAAGCACCATGAATAAAGGGAAACCAAAGCTCGAGCAGAGCAGACCTAAGCATGGCGGCCCCTTCTCCCGACAACTTGTCACAACGATCGATGACTGACAGGCACCCCCATGCAGTAGGGTTTCATCACTGTTACCGATAACCGGTGCACGCCTCATAGTGTCATGATTATACACGAACCTACACGGCATCATCATTTGGTCACGAGAACCCATAGCCGTCTGACATCCTACGCCCCCAGATTGTGCCACAGCAACCCCTAACTGTCAGGAAGACACAGGCGTAATTAATGTGGGGGTTGGCATCCAAGCAAAGAGGGGCGGGAAAACATGGGGGTAAATATTAGACAATGGATAAGGTGAAAGGACTTTTTTATTCCAACTCCAATTTTTCTACAGAGACTCTGATTTTCTCTTTCTTTATTTCCCCGAACCTTCCCTTTTTTCGGTCCCTTAGATTAAGAGGGATTTCAAAAGAATCAACCCAATCACTGACACTGTTTATGTGGACGCAGGTCAGAAGGCAGCATTGCTCCAGTGAACGGAGAAACTCGAGAATCAATTGAAAATCCTACTCGAGCAACCAGTGACCAGAGGGCTACATCACTACTTGGAAGCGAGCAGAAAACAACATCAATATATAGTTCCCTAAAATCAAGAAGGACTTTTATTAGGATATAATGTAGGTTAAGAATATGGCTAACAAAGAAGGGACAATAGGAAAAACAAAGTATTGTTTGAGAAAATAAAATAAAGATATTTTGAAAATTATAAGGTGCAATTCATTTATTATTATTATTATTTTTTCAATTGCACATCTTTTTTTTCTTTTTCATTTATATATATATATATATATATATATATATATATATATATATATTTTAAATAATCATCTAAAATTTTCTCGAACGTGAGTAGGTGATGGAACACATAAAACGTAGGGTACTACTCTAAATTAGAGTAGAACAGGATGACGAGTTAACAAAGAAAACATAATTTTTTTTTTCATCTAGGCTTAAAAGGGCTAACTATGGATATTTTTGAAAAGGAATGGCAGAAAAAGGCTCAAACGGGTCAAAAGTCTTCTATTTTTACTAGCTCAATAGACTTTTAGATATAGCAACACATTTTTTTTTTTTATGTTTGACTCAAAGGAAAATATAGAGATCATATATAGTAAATTGTATGAAAAATGGGCAAAAAAGGGTTACTCTCCAAGAAAAAAGATAGGCTCAAAAACTCACTTGGAATTTATTAGGACATGTGCATTCTTTTAAGTAACTTAAACAATTTTATTCGTCAGCTCGCTCAATTCACATTTGTCATCAACATCGAGTATGCAGAGTAGGAAATATGATGTAACATAACTCAAGGTCAAAGATAATACAAATACAAGAATTTGAAAGTCATCATGTCATCCAATGTCAAAAGATCACATAAAATGCCTTTTTTATTTTTTTATTTTATTATTATTTTAACTCAAGGACTAAGAAGAAGCGTTTTTAGAGTCATTACACTCTATATTCAGCCATCTTCGACTCAAAAATTAAGCCAAAGTTAGTTCCTACAACAAAACTTAGTAAAAACTTCTCTAAGATTAAGACATTCCACAATCATCAACTATTCCCCCCCATCCAGAATGAAACATTGTCTTCAATTTCTTAAAGGAAAGAAGTAGGATTTAGAAGACATCACCTGAGTGCTGCAACATAAAGGAAGTGGTAACAACCATAATGATAAACAACTGTAAATGAAGTGGTGCATTTTTAAAATGACGCATGTTAATGTTGTTTTCTCGTGTCCCTTCAAATAGTGTCAAAAACCTTCTGCTCGCGGTTAGCTCGAGCTCGAGCAAAGTTGCCTTCCAATTCCAGTTCCTCTATCTTTACCAGAACGGAAGTCTCCCGGACTTGTGCTCACAGAAAATAGAGTCGGGGTCAGCGGTGTTGTTCCGGTGAAAACCTTCCGACGCTCAAGTTAGTAATCGGGTTGTTCTTTTTTGTATCCCTCATAGTTAGAGAGACCGGAAGAATGGAAGGGTTATTTTTTCCGTCCTTTTTGAATAATGGAATTCCAGTAAATCAGAGTAGAGGGAAGCAAGAAGAAGAAAAACCTGTGTGAATTTTCAGAACCCCGCTTACTTACGCGTCCATTTTCTTTTATTCTCCATTTTTCCTGCCCTTTCTCCCCGAGAAACTCCGTTCTCGGGGAGAGTGATATCTGGGTCCCTCCGATACCGGGATTAGCTTGATATTCCCGGAATGCGCGATCGTCTAGTTGGCGTGGGCTCACATGGCTTAATCATAGTGTTGGGAAGACGTGCGTGAAATGATGACACTCGTGGGGCATGTACGAGGCCATCGGCAACATAGCCCACGCCGCACCACATCGGGTGTCGGTCAGACATCGATCGGCTACCGGATCGTCGAAGAAAAGGGTGAATTTAACTATTCCAGGTCAATAGTGCTCGGATCTTGTCTTCTCTCTGACCCGTCGCTAGTGCTGCCGAGTCGTGGCTGGAAATTTGCAGACCTCGAGCAGAAGAGCGAGCTCGAGCTTTGACGACCTTATATTCTTCGACCAGCTTTGACGGGGTCGTAAAGACTTCGAGCAGAAGAGTGGGCTCGGGCTCGACCAATCTTGGATTCCTCGACCTTGACCAGCTTTGACTCCTAATGAGGCTGTTTTTGTGCTAGCGGTTAGATCTTCTGCTCGTGATAGGTTGACCTCGAAGTCCTTTGCTCGCGCTGGGTTGGCCTCGAGGAGAACTGCCCGATATTACCCAAACACCAGTCCCCCAGTTTCTAGTCTTTGGAGTGAAACGAGATAAGACTGGAAAATTTTAGTGATGGGCCGACTTCCCGGCCTTTTCAATTTCCCCATGTCTTCAAGCTGTCTTTCGTTTCCATTATTTCGCATTTAATACGAGACATATGGACTGGATCCCGGCCGTGCGTTCAAATTTTGAAGAGATGTTACTCGAAAGGTCGCGTCCCTTAATTTGCGTGCCGTCTGCTGAAGAGATGCACTTTTCCCTTTTAAAAACCCCCAATTTCTTCATTGTATCTCCTATTGCTCATTCTTGCTTAAACCCTGAAATTAATCCGCTTGCAACTATTCACTCATCTTCCTCTTCTGCGTCAGAGCAATTTTCGGTCATATATACTCCTCTCTGCACTCAGGTATAAACCTCTCTTCTATTTTTTGTCACCGTTTTGTTCTCCCTTCTTCTGGATTTATGGTTCCAATTAGGTAGACTGTACTTTAGGAAAGAATGTCGGATACCCAGCGAGCCCATTGATGTCACCTGAGGAATCTTCCTCTTCTAGCGAAGTAGAACCCTTAGTGTAGTTTCGGTGAGGGATTCTAGTCCGGAAGGGGTGTTACCCGCAGTGGAGACCCAGCCGCATCAGGGGGAGAAGGCTAGCCAAAGGTCAGAGGGTAGGGGGTACCCCATTGACCTTATGAGGTGTGAAACCACACATTTAGACTTGAATAGGCTTAGGCAAACCTACCATATACCCGACAATGTGGAGTTGCGGGTGCCGGGCAAGGGTGATATTCCTAGCCGTCCCCCTCAAAGGTATACTTCCTTCCACCGAGTGCTTTAATGGGGGTCGAGCTACTTCTCGACCTTATTTTTCCGGGTTTTGTCCAGATTCGATGGCCACAGGCAGTGAACCCGAATGGGTGGAGGGTCCTTTCCGGGCTTTTAGTCTTGTGGAAGTGGTGTAATTTGGGTGAACCCTCAGTAGGAAATAAAGCACCTTTACCGGTGAAATGCGACTCGAAAGACATTGGGTGGTATTACCTCACCTCTAGTCCGAAGGGTAAAAGCCCATAACCGATCTCCCTACTTACGGTGGCAACTGGAAGAGCAAATTCTTCTTTGTTGGGGGGGAATGGGGGCATGCTGCACTTCTTGCCAAGGGGATCCCTCTGGTTCCACGGCATTTTTGCACTCCAGGTTGTTTATCTATCCAGTGAATTTTCATTTTAGTTCTTACGCTCAGTATCTGTTCTCACTATTACGCCTTGATTGCTTTTGTAGTTTCTTGGGGTGCATCCTTCGAATTGAGGAAGAGCTTCGAGCACACGTCGAGCGATGACTTGACAACGCGAGCTCGTGCAGGGAGCTGCTTACAACCCAAAATTTTTTGGAGTTCGGTTTGGTGCCATGGGAAGACATGAGGGGGGTGCTTGACATGATGCAGAGGCGTTTAGACACCTCTGGAGATGCGAGCAGCTCGAAGAGGCCCCGAGCCGATACAGATGCTCCGCCTCTACCAATTCGAGCTTCCCCTTCGGCTCAGAAGGTAGAGTGGGCAGAAGAAGGTCCTCCTCGCAGGAGTCCAAGGACTGCGGCTCCAGCTCGCCCTCGCCCTCTCCAACGCCTCTTTTCCCGTGCCGCAGCTGCTATTACCAGATTCAAGTTCACGATCCAAGATTCTCAGCAGCAGCTTCGAGCAGAGATTCGGGGCTTGGAGCAGAGTCTTGAGCAGTTGAAAAAGGAGAACATGAAGCTTCAAGAGGAGAACTCCACCCTCACTGAGAAGGCAGTGATGTCAGACTCCAGGGCTACCCAGTTCAAGAGGGAGCTGTCCCTCGTCCGGGAGGAGTTGCTCGAGGCTCGGAAGGACTTGGACGTTCAGAGGCTCTCTTTTGAGAGGACCATAGAGGGGGAAACTTCTTGTCTCCAGGGGCAGGTGGATTCTTTGAAGGTCCAGTTTGCGACCGAGTACAACGATGGGGTGGCTTTCGGCTATAACTGCCTCGTGTATGCCTTGGGCAAGGTACATCCCGAGGTCGACCTGTCTAAGATCCAGGTGGGTTTTGTTGAGTATATGCGCATTCACGACGTCCACATCCAAGGGTCTGAAGCTTCCCCTTCCGAGCCCCCGACTGAGCCTAGGGAGGTTGTTCCTCCTCCTACTGCCGATGCCCCTCCTGCTGCTGCTGAGGATTCTCCTTCTGTTGTTGCTGCTAATGCTCCTCCTACTGCTGCCATCGATGCCTCTTCATTGCTTGCTATCGATGCCCTTGCTAGCCATGATTCCCCAGCCACTTGAACTCTTCTTTTTTTTTTAACTTCTTGTACTTGTAATAATTTTAATGAATAAAAAACATATATTGGACAACTTGTTTCTGTACCCGTATGTATATTCTTGCATTTTATGTATGGGATTGACTTCATGTGCTCGCTAAGCGGGAATTTTATAAGTGTTAGGCTTTTATTTTATTTTTTGCCCAAGTTTATCACTACTTGTATCATCTTTTAACTTATGCATGGCAAAAGTTTGCCTTGAGTTAGGCTGAAAGCCTTCTGCCCGTCTCGCGAGCTCGGTTTACTTGAACCGACGTTTGGCTCGTGCTCTATAGCTGCTTATTTTGTGAGCTCATTCGTTTCAAACCTAATTTTGGTTTATGTTTAGATTCTGTATAATCGCCTCGAGCTCTTCTCGCTCGAGCCCGCAATGGGCTCATGCTGGGCACAGTCCTGCCTTATACTCAAGCTTCGGGACTTTTGGCCTTCGCGTTCTTCTTTGCGAGCTTCTCTTGCTCAAGCCTGCAATTGGCTCTCGCTTGGCACCATCCCGCCTAAAGCCAGGCTCTAAGACTTCTGGTAATAGCGTTCTTCTTTGCAAGCTTCTCTTGCACGAGCCTACAATTGGCTCTCGGCTCTCGCTTGGCACCGTCCCGCCTAAAGCTAGGCTCTGGGACTTCTGGCCATAGCGTTGTCTTCATGAGCTTCTTCTGCTCAGGCCTGCAATTGGCCACGCTTAGCACTGTCCCGCCTGAAGCTAGGCTCTGGGACTTCTGGCCTTTGCGTCCTTCATAAGCTTCTTCTGCTCGGGCCTGCAATTGCCCACGCTTGGCACCGTCCCGCCTAAAGCTAAGCTTTGGGACTTCTGGCCTTTGCGTCCTTTATGAGCTTCTTCTGCTCGGGCCTGCATTGGCCACGCTTGGCACCGTCCCGCCTAAAGCTAGGCTTTGGGACTTCTGGCCTTTGTGTCCTTCATGAGCTTCTTCTGCTCGGGCCTGCAATTGGCCACGCTTGGCACCGTCCCGCCTAAAGCTAGGCTTTGGGACTTCTGGCCTTTGCGTTCTTCATGAGCTTCTTCTGCTCGGGCCTACAATTGGCCACGCTTGGCACCGTCCCGCCTAAAGCTAGGCTTTGGGACTTCTGGCCTTTGCGTCCTTCATGAGCTTCTTGGCTTCAACTTGAATTAATATTACAAATGTTTTTTTTATTTTTACATACATTCAAGCTTTTACACATCCCCATTTTGGAAAGGAATTTGACATTAATGCTTACAACATAAGGAAACTTACTGGAAGTATTTCATCAAGAGTTGTACGTTCCATGGCCTCTTGACTTCTCGTCCATCGGGATGGATTAGCCGGTACGCTCCTGGTCCGGCTATTTGAGTGACTCGATAAGGCCCTAACACACCTAGCCTAGGGTCCTTCGTGTTCGGATTGAATTTTCTGAGTACCCAATCCCCCACTTGGAACTGACGGATGTGCACATTCCGGTTGTAATATCGAGCCACTTTCTGCTAGTACTCTACGATTTTTGCAGCGCCCCTTTCTCTTTTCTCCTCCAGCAAGTCCAAGCCTGCACACATCTGCTCGTTGTTTTGCTCCTCGTTGAAGTGCTCTGTTCGGTGCGTCCCCATTCCTACTTCATCGAGAACAATCGCTTCGTGCCCAAACACTAAGGAGAATGAGGTTTCTCCTGTGGCTGTTTTGTTTGTGGTTCTATAGGCCCACAAGACGTCTGGCAGTTCGTCCACCCAGGCTCCCTTCTGCTCGCCAAGTCTGGTCTTCAGGAGACGTTTTATAGTCTTTTTCGCGGCTTCTACTTGTCCGTTGGCTCGCAGGTGTGACGGAGAACAAAACTTCAGTTTTATCCCCATATTTTTGTAGAAGTCTCTGAACTTATTGTTATCAAACTGTCTCCCATTGTCCGTGACTAATGCGTGGGGAATCCCATATCTGCAAATCACATTTTTCCAAATAAAGTCAGTGGTCTTACTCTGCGTGATACTACTTAAGGCTCCCACTTTGACCCATTTGGTGAAGTAATAGATCGCGACTTTGGCGTGGATGGCGATGTTTTCCCTCTGGCGGTCGGTTCGATCAAGTCAATTCCCCATTGAGCAAACGACCATGGTGAGTTCATCATCGTAAGGTTCTATAGAGGCTGAGTCAGGTAATTGGCAAAATTTTGGCAGCTCTTGCAGCTTCTGGTCTTCTCTTGAACATCTTGATGCATGCGGGGCCAAAAATATCCCTGTCTCAAGGCCTGGAAAGCCAAGGACCTCGCGCCAGAATGATTCCTGCAAATTCCTTCGTGTATCTCTCGGAGGATATAATCAGCCTTCTCCTGGTCTAAACACCACAGCAAGGGGAGAGTATATCCCCGTCTATACAAGACCCCATCGATGAGAGTATACCTGGCCGCTTTACACCTCAGTTTCCTTACTTGCTTTTTATCAGCAGGCATCACTCATTCCTTAAGGTAGGAAACAATTGGTTCCATCCAAGTGCTGCTCGACGATAAGCTCATCACCTCGTCCTCCTGCTCGATGCTTGGGCAGGTCTTGATTTCCAAAGGGATTGATTTCAGTATTCTGGGGTCGGATATAGCGGCCATGCGAGCTATCATATCAGCTCGAAATTCTTTCCCCTCGAGATCTGCTCCACGTCGACTGCTCTGAAGTTATCAATCAGCTGCCTCACCTTCCGAAGATAAGCCTCCATCTTCTCGCCTTTCGTTTGGAAGCTTTCATTGAGATGGTTTGCCACCGGTTATGAGTCCGTTCGAAGCTTCACCTCTTTTGCCTTTACTACTAAAGCGAGCTTCAATCCGAAGAATTACGACCTCATACTCGGCCGATTGTTGGTGACTTGAACTCCGACTTCACAGATCCCGCATCTCTACCCCTTGGGATCGAGAAGCACAATTCTCGCCTCCTGCTACTTGGTCCCCGCATGATCTATCGACCGTGATTGTCTAGGCGCTCGGTTGGGCCGAGGAGTGTAGTGGATGCTCGCTCTCCATCTCTATCTCGACCTGAAGTCGATGGCGAGCTTTAATGGCTGTTCGGGGTTGGTAGATGATGTCGAATTCACCGAGCTCCACCGACCATTTCACCAACCTTCGAAGGTCTCGGCTTGTGCGTGAGTTTGCTCGAGCAGTTGGTTCGTTAGAACCGATTACTGAAGTGCACTCGAAAATAAGGCCTTAGCTTCGAGCTGCTCATTACTGGGGCAGTGCCCATTTCTCCATCGGCGGATATCGAGTTTCAGCTTCCAGCAAAGCCCTACTCCGTGTAATAAATGGGTACAGCCACCCCGATTCCTCCTTTACCAGAACCGAACTCGTTGCCCATTGGGACACAGCTAAGTATAGAAACAATACCTCCCCTGCCCGAGGTGTAGACAGTAACGGAGCTTTCAGCAAGTATTCTTTCAATTATTGGAACGTCGCTTCACATTCTGGAGTCCACTTTGTCTTCCTTCCTTTCTTCATTTCCTGGAAGACTCGGCATTTATCCGTGGCTCGAGATACGAACCTGTTGAGGGATGCCAATTTGCCGGTAAGACTTTATATCTCCTTGAGGCTACGGGGGGGACTTCATTTCCACCACTGCTCTTATCTTTTTTCGGATTGGCCTCGATCCCTCTGTGACTGACCATGAAGCCTAAGAATTTTCCCGAACCAACTCCAAAGGCACACTTCTCCGGGTTTATTTTCATTCGATATTTTTTTAAGAGTGCAAAGGTCTCCTCTAAATGCCTTACATGCTCCTCCACGTCTTTTGACTTGGTGATCATGTTGTCCACGTACACTTCCATCATTCGATCGATCAATGGCTTGAAGACCTTGTTCACCAGCCTCTGGTATGTTGCTCCCGCGTTCTTCAGGCCGAAGGGCATGACCTTGTAGCAGTACAGTCCCTGATTGGTGATGAAGGTTGTGCACTCTCGTCTGATCGGTGCATGGGAATTTGGTTATAACTCGAAAATGCATCCATAAAACTAAGCGACCGTGCTCGCTAGTGGAGTCCACCAGTTGGTCTATCTTTAGCAACGGGAAGCTATCTTTAGGGCAATCTTTATTCACATCGGTGAAGTCCACACACATTCTCCACTTTCCACTTGCCTTCTTCACCAGTACCACGTTCGAAATCCACTCGGGGTAAGAGACTTCCCTTATGAATCCTGCCTTCAGCAGCTTCTCCACCTCGTAATTTATGGCCTCGTACCTCTTTTGGTTGACGCACCTCCTTCTCTGCCTTACTGGCTTAGCGCCTTTCGTTATCGCCAACCTGTGACATGCCACCTTGGAGTCAATCCTAGGCATGTCCTCGTGAGTCTAGGCAAATATGTCAGAATGTGCTCGCAGGCATTCGACCAGATTTTTCCTTAGCTGCTCGCTAATACTAGAGCCGATCCGGTCCTTCTTCTCAGGCTCGTTTTGCCATATTTCAACTTCTTCTAATTCCTCGGCTGGCTCTTGTCTCTCATTCTTGGACTCCCCCCTCGCGTCCAGCGATGTTATTTGCATGGTTTCCTTAGTCGCTACGACATATGACTCCTCGCGACCCTCCGGTCGCCTCTTAACTACTCCTGCACTCAGTTCACTCGGTACTTCATGGCTAAGTAATGGGTGGATAGCACAGATTGGCTGATCCTCATGAACGGCCTCCCCAAAATTGCTTGGTACAGGCTGACTTCATCCACTACCACGAAGTCTAACATCATGTTCTTTTCGAAAGGCGTCGAGCCCATGGTCATAACTAGTTTGATGATTCCCATAGATATCAGCTTCCCTCCCCCAAATCTTTTCAAAGAAGTGCTCGTCTGCTCGAGGCTAGCACCTGCTATTCCCAAATCCTCGAGTGTGGATTTGAAGAGAATATCCACCGAGCTTCTCGAGTCTACCAGTATTCGGTTAACTTCCTTATTAGCGATATTCGCTTTCACAACCAAGGCATCCTCATGGGGGTACAGCACCCCCTCCTCGTCTTCCTCCGTCCACATAATGGGCACCTGCCGGACCTTAGCCTTTTTGGCAGCGAGGGCAGTGAACAGGACCTCTCTGCCGGCAGCGGCATATCTGTAATAGTTCTTTTGGGCCCTGTTTGAATTTCCTGCCATCGTGGGCCCTCCTGAGATCACCCTTGTAGCCAGTGGTTCCAAATCTATTTCATAAGCTCGATCATCTTCCTCAGGTTGTTGCTCAACAACTAGATGTCCTCCTTCAATAAACTCGTCCAAGTACCGATTCCAACTGGTCCTCCACCAGTTCTTCGAATCATGACTGTGATGTGGAGTGGCCGTGGTCACCATGGAAGTGGCAGAACCGTCCCTTGTCTCGTTTGCCAGCCGACTTGGCCATTGGCGTTGGGGGGCTCAGCAGTCCTCGCTCCTCAGCCACTTGAAGTATCTCTTCGAGAGATATCTTCAACCTTGTGTATTTCCCGTAAGCGGGGCTCTGCTCCACCATCTGTATCGCCCGATCTCTTGGGAAGCTTCTTGGTGGGGGTGGCAATGGACGATCTGTTCTGTTGTGGTTCATCACGGGTCCGCTTGGTGGCTGGTTGCAGGATGGGTGGTCGTCGTGACACTTGTACTCCCTGTGATCCCGGTCTGGAGACCTGCGGGGTGGCATGGGAATCATCCGTGGCGGGGGAGCTCTCTGGTAAGGATTGTAAGGGGCAACCCGATCCCTTATTGCTTTGAAGCCAGCGCTCCTCGGGCATGACCTCCTTTCTCCTTCCTCTTTATTCTACTGCCTTGTTCACTTCTCAGCTTGGCGGCCTTTTCCTCTTCGATGACCATATCCATTTTCACTTGTTCATACGCATCTGAATACGAACGGATCGAAGGACTTCGTAGATTATACCATGGCCTTCCCATCCTGATTCCGTCCTTCAGTCCTCTCAACGCTTGGGGATGATTAAATGCACCAAGATCTAGGACCGATCTGTGGTACCTCTTGACGAACTCCCGGAGGGGTTCTCCCTCCCTCTGTCTTATTTTCAACAGCTCCATCATGTCATCTTCGGGGGTCACTGCGCCCCGAAACTATTCTGCAAATTCCCTACACATCTGTTCAAAGCTCAGGATGCTTCCCCGCTGCAGCCAGCGATACCATTCTCTTGCCTTTCCCTCAAGAGTGAGCGGGAAGGCCCTGCACCTTGAGGTCGCTAGCAGGCCCTGCACTCCTGTCATGTCGTTGAACCGCTCTATGCACCATGGATCACTTTTCTGAAAACTCAATCGGAACGGAGTCACGTGGGATTGTGACACCCATGATCTCCGTCGAGAGTAGGGACTCGTTGTCCAACATTATCCTCCAACTTGGACTTTTTCCGTTTCCCTGGAGGTCCTCCACAACTTGTGCCAACCTACGCACCTCCCCCTCCAGCTCTTCCGCGCGGGAGGTTGGTGCTGTATCCTGCAAGTGCTGACGAGACCCTCTTTCCTCCATGTTCGTCTCCTCCCTCACGGCAACATTTGGTATTCTCAGTCTCTGGGCTTCGTCTCCCGCGTGTTCCCTGACGAGGGCGTTCCATGGTCGGATTCAGGGACATCGTTACATGCTTTTCTCTGTCCATCTCTGAGTTCTTGTAATATGGAGGTCAGAGTTTCCATTTGTTTCTCCATCCGATCTATTCTTTCCTGGATTTCTCTATTCTGAGCTTCATTGGCCACTTCCCTCAAGGTCACTGATACCTCTAGACTCACTACTCTTCTGCTGTTTCCTCTCATCGTTGCCTCGTCTCTTCTGAATGTATTGGGAAATCAGGCTTTTTGAACTGATCCCCACAGACGGCGCCAAAAATGTTGATGCTGTTTTCCCGCGTCCCTTCAAATAGTGTCAAAAACCTTCTGCTTGCGGTTAGCTCGAGCTCGAGCAGAGTTGCCTTCCAATTCCAGTTCCTCTATCTTTACCAGAACGAAAGTCTCCTGGACATGTGCTCACAGAAAACAGAGTCACGGGTCACCGGGTGTTGTTCCGGCGAAAACCCTCCGACGCTCAAGTCAGTAATCAAGTTGTTCTTTTTTGTATCCCTCTTAGTTAGAGAGACTGGAAGAATGGAAAGGGTATTTTTTCCTTCCTTTTTGAATAATGGAATTCCAGCAAATCAGAGTAGAGGGAAGCAAGAAGAAGAAAAACCTGTGTGAATTTTCAAAACCCCCCTTTACTTACGCGTCCGTTTTCTTTTATTCTCCATTTTTCCTGCCCTTTCTCCCTGAGATTCTCTGTTCTCGCGTCAGTGATATCTGGGTCCCTCTGACAGCCGGGATTAGCTTGATATTCCCTGGGAATGCGCGACTGTCTGGTTGACGTGGGCTCACATGGCTTGATCATAATGTCGGGAGGACGTGCATGAAATGATGACACTATAGGGGCATGTACAGGCCATCGGCAATAGAGGCCACGCTGCACCACATGGGGTGTCGGTCGGAAGAGCGAGCTCGAGCTTTGACGACCTTATATTCTTCGACCAGCTTTGACGGGTTCATGAAGACTTTGAGGAGAAGAGTGGGCTCAGGCTCGACCAATCTTGGATTCCTCGACCTTGACCGGCTTTGACGCCTAATGAGGCTGTCTTTGTGCTAGCGGTCGGATCTTTTGCTTGTGATAGGTTGACCTCAAAGTCCTTTGCTTGCGCTGGGTTGGCCTCGAGGAGGCCTGCATGATATTACCCAAACAATGCATAAAGTTCGTGGCTTTAAAGTCAAAAGCAAAAAGTGAACAATTGGAAAAGGTAAAATGATAATGCAAATGATAAAAGAATAGTAAATAAAAAGGATATGTACTGGTAGTTGTGATTGTGGCTCACATTTTCCTTTGGTTTTACCTCCAGAAACTGTTTGAACGCCTTTTATTGGTCGAGGATAGGTTTCCCATCCAGTTTTCTTATAAACTGGCAAACAATGTCGTTTATAGTCAGATTCCCGAGACTATATCTTGCATGTTCTTTCTGGAATAATGGCCATAACTGGAGAATTGCTCTCTGTACGTATCCACTGGGATGTGTTTCAAAAGACAAAAGGATATTATCCAATGGCTCTTTATTCAAGCCATCCCTAATGAATTGAATCTTGTCTTCCCTGTTATCAGAAACCATTCCTAAAGTACACTTCTCTTTATTGCATTCCATTTTAGTACACTTATAACAAGCTACTGGAATCCGTCGAGCTCTTCATTTTCTTGAGTAGTTTCCTTTACCATAATCAGACATATATGTAATAAATTTAGGTGGTAACTCACCTGCCAATCGTACTTTGGCTTTAATTAACCATCGGATGTCAGAAGGGATGTTATTTGTTATAAGTAATCGCATGCGTTTGGATCGAGCTTTATAGATTGTAAGGAGAGCATTCTGAGGAAGTGAAGGAAATTGTGTTTTTATCCATTTTGTCTCCTCAGAATATGAGTTATTATGGGAAACTGAACTAACCGACTTTGATTGTCACGGAGTACCGTTATCCACCATTTAACCGGGGTAAAAAATTAAAACACACTTAAATAAAATAAAACCTGCTAAATCAAGTAACATGTGAAATCAGAAAAAATAAAAACACACAACGGAAAGAAAAAAAATGCGTATAAGTAAACAACTACTTACAAACATCCTCTTATTGAATTTACCTCAAGTTCCAATTCGATTTCTTTCTACGTCTTCAAAGTGGGATACTAATGCTGGTGGTCGAAGATCCCAAACAGGATGTGATTGACAAACCTGGAGCAAGCCGTTTAGATGATGCTTCACACGTAGAAGCTGCTTAAGTTTGACGAAGAGGATCTGTCTGATTGAGGTATTCATGATAAGTAACGAAAGAAAATATGACTAGTAATCAAACACAATTTAACAGAAAATAAATAATTTCGAACAAAAGAATAGTAAAATAAAATGAAATTAAATCACTGAGAAAAAATAGAAAGATCTCAATTCAAATCTGGTGGGTCACTCAAATTGATTTCGTCATGTGGTTGGTACTCTAGATATGGCTTTAATCTTTGACCATTAACTTTGAAAATGACACCATTCTTTGGATCCTTAATTTCAATTGCTCCATGTGGAAAAATAGTATGAACAACAAAGGGGCCAGACCATCGAGAGCGTAACTTACCTGGGAACAGATGCAATCTAGAATTAAATAATAGCACTTCTGACCTGGTGTACAAGATTTTCTCATGATTTGCTTGTCATGAAAGACTTTGATTCACTGTTTGTAAATATTAGCATTTTCGTACGCTTCATTGCGAATTTCCTCAAGTTCTGCCAGCTGTAATCTTCTTTCTATGCTAGCTTGCTGCATGTCAAAATTAAATTTCTTGATGGCCCAATATGCACGATGCTCGAGTTCAACAGGTAGGTGACAAGCTTTCTCATACACTAGCCTATAGAGTGACATCCCAATCGAGGTTTTAAAAGTTGTTTGATATGCCCATAATGCATCATCGAGTCTTAATGACCAATCTTTTCTGTCTGACATCACTGTCTTTTCTAATATGTACTTTATTTCCCTGTTGGAAATCTTAACTTGGCCACTAGTTTGCCGGTCATAGCCTTTTATTATCAGAGCATGCATTGAGGACTGAAAAGAAAATTTCTCAAAAAATCCAGAGATTTATTTATATACTGGTGGCTGAATTATAGATAAAAAGGGTTAATTTTGGGAAGTGAATCTTCCAATTGAAAAAGTTTTTCCTTTTTTTTCATTCAGACGATGATTCTACTAGACAAAAGACAAAAGTGAGTGAAAAAGGTGTCGTGTTAATTCTAGCTCTTAAGTTTATTTAATTAAATATTTGTAATTACCAACTATTGGGCCTGACCCTTCGCAATAGAGTCAAAGCTAGTTTCGAAGGCCGGTGAAGGATCAACGTTTGTACATACATGTATGTGAATTAATCTTTCAATGTATAAATGAAATTGAATAATTATTGAAATTCTTTCGAAATTTTGATTCTTTTTAAGAATAATTTTAATAAGTTTAAGAATACAAAATTCCTTGTTACAAAAATAATAAGGGAGTTCATTACTATTTTTATTTGAAGTTCGCAAAATCAAACTATAGTATATATATATATATTTGCTATAAATAAAAGTAATAAGGTGGTTCAGTACTATTTTGTTTTAAGTTTATAAAATTATAATATATTATATACATTTGGCTAAGTTGCATAATATTGTAACTTATATCAACCTAATAATTATACTTAATAATATAAAAGTGTTTGACAACTAAACTTTGGGTAACTACCATATTTGGTTTGTTTAGAACAATTCTTAAATTGATGTGTGCTACATTATTGTGTAACTTAGTAAGATTCATTTTAAACATATTTTAGTAATAATAATCTTACATATATCAACACTTGAGCTAAATTTATGTCACAATATTATACATTATTTATTTATCATATGATGAATATAAAATTATTATTCAATAATTAAACAAATTAGTTGAACTACAAAACGTGAATTAAAAATTAAAAGCATACTCTTTGATGACTTGACTTGACTTATCTTGGACATTTCATGATAATTTGAATGTTGGAATAATAAAAAGGGATACTTTAATATTGGAATCCCAAAAATGAATAATTGTGGCTATAAATCAATTTACTTTAGTTATTAGGTAATTTTATAACAAATATAAAAATATATATATTTTAAAAAATTTGTCATGAGAGCTGAAGCATTAATCATTAATGATAAGTTTGTCACATATCAAATATGTTTTCATGATCATACATATTTTATAAAAAATATAAAAAGAAATGAAATTATCATGATAATGATTTGTTTTTCATTAAGTGTTGCATGGAGGGTCAGCAAGCCTCTCCAACACCGCTCTTAAGTAAACAATAGAAAAAGAATCCCATTCTACATGATACCATTTAGAAAAAATCTCAACACCAAGATCCACGTACATACAGTTGGTCTCGCCTATTGGAAATGAGAGGATACACCCGGTTCTTGTCTATATAAAAAAGAAAAAAAGAAGTTATAAGTTATAACACACTACAAAAGAAAAAAAGAAATTTCAAGGTATAAAGTTAAATAACTTATTGAAGTCACTACCATCCTCCTTTTATAAGAGAAAAGAAATTGTCTGAATATCTTGACACCACAGGTGTATAAGTGGAAAACCCTAATTGTAGTCCCTCATGGTTAGAGGTTTACCAACACATTCATCAATCGCCTGTAGATAGCCACAACTTTTACAACCTGCAATAGAGCACTAGGGAAAAAAAAGGAAATTAAAACTTGTAATCATTATCCTATACATTCATTTCACATAGAATATAACATAGAGTATTAACTGGTGTATGGCATGCCTCCATCCCTTCTACATCTAGTGAAATCATCGTTTACTTTCCCACAAAATCTGCAACTTACCTGTAGATGGAATAGCTCATATTAGAAGGATTATTTTTAAGCTTGAGGAATATGAATATAATAAAAATAATAAAAAGAAGATGTATTTTTACCTCGAATAAGAGAATGTGGTTTTGAGTGGTGCACCCCTTATCGGTGAGAACATATGCAATCCACCATGTCCTTAGCAATCATACTAAGAGCATAATATGTTCTTCCCAAATTAAGTTGCCGCACGTCGGATATTAAAAGAAAACATTTTTGTTGCAGTTCAAGTGAAGAGGAAAAGATAAGAGAGGGAGGGTCCGAGGGCAATTGGATGAATTTAATGAGTCTATTGTCGCGTGTATCTATGCATAACTTTTACATTTTAATTTCAAAATCTTTTATTAGTTCATCTCAAATTATTTTCTTTATTAATTCAGATTAAATGATATCATGATATGATTGGGAGTATTTGAAAAAAAAACAAAGAATCACATGTTACAATAAAAAAATATTTCAAGATCAAAAAAGGAAAAGAAAAAAGGCATATGAATATGTACATTTTGTTTGATTATACTTAAAGATGGCCAATGGGCCGGATGGCAAAAGGCATGGCACGGCACGACATGAGCACAGCACAACAAGGGCACGAACAAGGTACAACATGAACTATATTTAGTTCTTTCAGAAATTGATGTATATTACATTATTATGTAACTTAGTAAGATCCATTTTATAAATATTTTAGTAATAATAATGTTACACATATCAATACTTGAACTTAATTTTTGTCTTAATATTATGCATCATTTATTTATTATATAATGGACATAAAATTACTATTTTACCATTACACAAATTAGTTGAGCTACAAAACGTGACTTAAAAGCATACTCTTTGGTGACTTAGCAAAAATAAAAACTTGTGGCTACAAATCGATTTATTTTAGTTTTTGGGTAATTTTATAACAAATATAATAAAATTATGATAATTATTTTTAAAAAATTGTTATGACAATTGAAGCATGAATCATTAACAATAAGTTTCTCACATATTAAATATGTTTTCATTGTCTTACATATTTTATAAAAAATATAAAAAGAATAGAAATTCTCACATATTAAATTGTCACAATCAAGCCTCTCCAACACCACTCTTAAGTAAACAATAGAAAAAAAATCCCCCTCCACATGATACCATTTAGAAAAAATCTCAACACTAAGATCCACGTCCATGCAGTTGGTCTCATCTATTAGAAATGAGAGGATATGCCTGGTTGTTGTCTACAAAAAAAAAAAAAAAAAAGAGAGAAAAATTGTAAGTTATAACATACTATAAAGGAAAAAAAATTTTCAAGGTATAAAGTTAAATAACTTATCGAAGTCACCTGCCATCCTCCCCTTATAAAAGAAAAGAAAATTGGCTATATATCTTGACAACTCAGCTATATAAGTGGAGAACCATAATAACATATTCATCA
>CM046813.1:26413029-26435252 GCA_025617385.1 Murraya koenigii
ACAAATAAATCACGTCCAAGATTATGCCCACAACCTAACATATAGTATGACACCAAATAAAATGAAATGATAGTCAAACCAACTTATATATATATCACTACATCATTTTAGTTCATATTACTAGCTTCACTTCGGACTATAGTGTTTCGGTAATGCCGAAGCGGACCCCTAGAGGACAATCCAACTAGAGCGGAAGACCTAAAATTGCTAGCATGAAAACACCCCTGCTCTGTGTCAAAGCTGGTCGAGGTCGAGTGTTCAAGGCTGGTCGGGCCCTGATTTTCCCATCCTGCTCGGGTAAAAGAGACTCTCGACCACCAAACAAGACCCGGTCGCATTACGGAAAGTGCCATGAACAAAGGAAACCAAAGCTCAAGCAAAGTAGACCTAAGCATAGCGGCCTCTTTTCCCGACAACTTGTCACAACGATCGATGGTACCGATGGCACCCCATTCGAGTAGGGTTTCATCATCATTATCGATGACCGCGCACGCCTCACTGATGTCATCATTATACACGAAGCTACACGGCATCATCATTTGGTCATAGGAACCTATAGCCGCCTGACATCCCACGCCCCCAGGTTGTGCCGCAGCAACCCCTAGTTGTTAGAAAGACACAGGCACAATTAATGCGGGGGTTGGCATCCAAGCAAAGGGGGGCGAGAAAATAGGGAGATAAATATCAGACGAGGGGCAAGGTAAAAGGACTTTTTAATTCCAACTCCAATTTTTCTACTGAGACTCTAATTTTTTCCTTTTTTTATTTTTCTTTGTTTCCCTGAACCTTCTCATTTTTTCGGTCCCTCAGATTAAGAGAGATTCCAAAAGAATCAACCCGATCACTGACTTGAGCGTCGGAGGATTTTCATCGAAAAAACATCCGGCAACCTCTGACACCATTTCTATGGACGCAGGTCAGAAGAAATCACCGCTCCAGTGAATGGAGAAACGCAGGAACCAATCGGAAATCCTACTCGAGCATCCTGCGACCAAAGGGCTACAACACCACTTGGAAGCGAGCAGAAAATAGTATTAACGTTTTGGCATCGTTTGTGAGGATCAGTTCAAAAGCCTGAATTTCCGGTACATTCAGAAAATTAACGTGACAATGAGAGGAAATAGCAGAAGAGGAGTAAGCCCCGAAGAATTGGTAACCCTGAGGGAGGTGGCCAATGAGGCCCGGAATAGAGAAATATAAGAAAGGATAGACCGGATGGAAAAGCAGATAGAGACACTAATTTCCATTCTACAGGAGCTCAGGTACAGACAGAGGAAAGCAAGCAATGACGTTCCTGAATCCAGCCGCGGGAATGCTCCTACGAGGGGAAATATAGGAGATGAAGCACAGAGGCAGAAAGCACAGAACATTGCTGGAAGAGAGGAGAGGAACGTGGGGTAGAGAGAGTTCAGACAGAACTTGCAAGACACGACACCTACTTCCCGTGCAGCGGAGTTGGAGGGGGAGGTGCGCAAGCTAGCATAAGTTGTGAAGGACCTTCGGGGAAATGGGAAAGTCCCAAGTTGGAGGATAATGTTGGACAGCGAGTCCCCAATTTCAGCGAAAATCATGGGCATCACAATCCTCAGGGATTTTTGCTTTCCCGATTTGAAGTTTTCAGGGAAGATTGACCCGCTGGTGCACATAGAACATTTTAACAACATGACCGAAGTGCAGAGCTTGACAGCAGTACAAAGGTGTAGAGGGGAGAACGAGAGAATGGTACAACAAGTTACCGAGGGGGAGCATTCAAAGCTTCGAACAAATGTGTATGGAGTTCGCGGAGCAGTTTTAGGGGGCGGTGGCCCCCGAAGATGACATGATTAAATTGGAAGAGATAAAGCAGAAGGAGGGGTAGTCCCTCCGAGAATTCGTCAAGAGGTACCACCGGACAGTCTTAGATCTCAGGGCATTCAATCACCACCAGCCGTTGAGGGGGTTGAAGAAGGGGTGAAGATGGGAAGACCTTTGTACAACTTACAGAGACCTTCGATCCACTCATACTTCGATGCATACGAACAAATGAAGATGGACATAGTCATCGAGGAGGAAAAAGCCGTGAAGTTAAGGAGCGAGCAGAGCAGCGGAACGAAATCAAAGGAGAAAGGGGGGCTTGCTCGCGGCTCGTCTACTTCTAGGGCAACAAGGGACCAAGTTGCTCCCTATAACCCTTATCAGAGGGCCCCCTAATTACGAGTGACTCTCGCTCCACTTCGTAGGTCCCCAAGTAGGGACCGTCGGGATTATCGGTAATACAGCGGCAACCCGCCTTGTAATCCCCTCGTAAATCGGCCAATGCAGAGCAATAATAGAGATGTTCGCCTATTGCCCCTACACTTAGGAAACTTTTCCCGGGATAGGGCTGTACAGATGGTCGACCAGAGCCTAGCTTACAGGCAATACACCCCATTAAAGGTGTTACTTGAGGAGATGTTTCAAGTTGTAGAGAAACGAAGATTGTTGTGTTCCCCGACACCGATGTCCAAACCAACAAACAGGAGGGACAAAAGCAGGTTCTGCCATTTCCATAGTGATTATGGCCAGTCAACGTTGCAGTACCATAGCCTAAGAAACCTGGAGGAGGACTTGGTTAGAAACCTGTACTTGGATGAGTTTATTGAGGGAGGACACCCGATAGTCGAGCAGCAATAGGTCGGGGATGGCCAAGCCTATGATATGGATCGCGAACCACCTACTGTGAGGGTGATAGCAGAAGGGCCCACGATGGTGGGAAATTGAAACAGAGCACGAAAGAACTACTACAGATACGCCTCTGCTAATTGGGAAATTCTGCTTATTGTGCCCACTGCAAAGAGATCCAAAATTCGACAAGTGCAAATCATGTGGACGGACGAGGATGAAGAACGGGTTCTATCCCCCACGAGGACGCCTTGCTTATTAGGGCGAATGTCTTTTACAGAGAGCTCAACCTGATGTTGGTGGATTCTGGGAGTTCAGTGGATATTCTCTTCAAGTCCACCCTCGATGATATGGGGATAGCGGATGTGAGGCTTAAGTAGACGAGCATCTCTCTGAAAGGATTCGGTAGGAGAAGGCTAGCTCCTCTGGGAATTGTCAACTTGCCAGTGACCATTGGCTCGAAGCCTTTTGAGAAGAACATGAGGATCAGCCAATAAGTGATGTCCACCCACTACTTAGCTCTAAAGTATCATGTGAATGGAGCAGTGGGAGTTGTCAAGGGTGATTAAAGGGTCGCAAGGAGTTACTATGCCACAGCGGCAAAGAAAGCGATGCAAGTGACGTTGCTGGATGCGAGGGGTGAGTCTAAGAAGGGGAGGCAAGAGCCCGCTGAAGAATTAGAGGAAATTGTGATAAGGCCAGATTACTAGGAGAAAAAAGGTCAGGATCAGCTTGGGTATTAGCGAGCAGCTGAGAAAAAGCCTGGTAGAGTGCTTGCGAGCACATCTCCGATGTGTTCACCTAGACGCATGAAGATATGCACGGAATCGATCCGAAGGTGGCATGCCACGGGTTGGCAATAAGAAGAGATGTAAAGCCGGTAAGGCGGAAGAGGTGGTGCATCAACCAGGAGAGGTATGAGGCCATGAATAGTGATGTGGAGAAGCTATTGAAGTCAGGATTCATAAGGGAAGTCAACTACGCTAAATGGATCTTAAACGTGGTGCTGGTGAAGAAGGCGAGTGGGAAATGGAGAATCTGTGTAGACTTCACAGATTTGAATAATGCCTGTCCAAAGAACAACTTCCCAGTGCTCAAGATAGACCAGCTAGTTGACTTCACAGCAGGACACGGTCTGGTCAGCTTCATGATGCATTTTTGGGTTACAACTAAATCCCCATGTATGAGTCGGACGAGGAGTGCACGGCCTTCATCATCAACCAGGGTCTATTTTGCTACAAGGTCATGCCTTTCGGCCTGAAGAACGCGGGGGAAACATACAAGAGACTGGTGAACAAGATTTTCAAGCCACTGATCGGGCATGATCACCAAGTCCAAGGACGCAGAAGAATATGTGAAGCATCTAGAAGAAACCTTCGCGCTCTTAAGGGAATACCAGATGAAGCTTAATACTGAGAAGTGTGCCTTTGGAGTGGGTTCTAGAAAATTCTTGGGTTTCATGGTCAGTAACAGGGGAATTGAGGCCAACCCGCAGGAGATAAGAGCGGTGATAGACATGAAGTCCCCACGCACTTTCAAGGAAATACAGATCCTTAACGGTAAGCTGGCATCCCTCGACAGATTCATCTCCCGAGCAACAGACAAATGTCATATCTTCTTCCAAGAAATGAGAAAAGATAGAAAGACGAAGTGGACATAAGAGTGTGAAGCGACATTCCAATAGCTGAAGGAGTACTCGCTGAAAGCCCCGTTATTATTAACACCGCGAGCAGGAGAGGTTCTATACTTGTATTTGGCGTTGTCACAATGGGCAATGATCTCGGTCTTAATAAGGCAAGAGTCAGGGGTGCAACAGCCCGTATATTATATGAGCAAAGCTTTGCTGGAGGCGGAGACTTGGTACCCACCGGTGGAGAAGTGGGCACTCACGCTGGTAACAGTTGCTTGGAAGTTGAGGCTTTATTTCCAGGTACACTCGATAGCGGTCTTGACGAATTAGCCAATTAGATAGATCTTGTACAAGTCAGAGACTTCGAGCCGGCTAGTAAAGTGGTCGATAGAGCTCAGCGAGTTTGACATTAGCTACCAGCCCGAAAAATAATCACAAGACAAGCCCTAGTAGACTTTGTAGTCGAGTGTACTGAGTCGGACAAAGAAGCGGACAATGAGTGAGCGATGAGGCTCCCTGCTTTAGGCAAGGTGTGTACTGATTACAGATGGATGGGTTATATGGAGGTTAAGGAGCGGGAGGCAGGAGTAGTGCTTCTAGTCCCGAGGGGTGGAAGTTCAATATGCCGTAAAGCTCGAGTTTAAGGCCACCAATAACCAGGTTGAGTACGAGGCTGTAATTGCAGGACTGAAGCTCACTTTAGTAGTGAAGGCGGAAGAAGTAAAGCTCCGGACTGAGAATCAGCTGGTGGCAAACCACCTCAACTAAAGCTTCCAAGAGAAAGGCGAGATGATGGAGGCTTACCTTGGAAAGGTGAGACAGTTAATTAAGAAGTTTCGAGCGGTAGAGATGGAACAGATTGCAAAGGAGAAAACTTTTGGGCAGATATGATAGCAAGGATGGCCGCTGTACCTGACCCCAAAATGCCGAAGTCCATTCCAGTAGAGATCAGGACCTGCTCGAGTGTCGAGTAGGAGGACGAGGTAATGAGCTTATCCTCGAGCAGCACCTGGATGGATCCAATTATCTCTTATCTCAAGGAAGGGACATTACCCATCGACAAGAAGCAGGTGAGGAAGTTAAGATGCCAAGCAGTGAGGTACACATTGATCGACAAAGTATTGTACAGGTGACGATACACCTTGCCACTGCTACGCTGTTTGGGTAAGGAGGAAGCCGACTACGTCCTTAGAGAGATACACGAAAGGATTTATGAAAACCATTCTAGCGCAAGATCTCTAGCCTTTAAAGCCTTAAGGCAAGGGTATTTCTGGCCTCGGATGCACCAGGACACAGAAGAAAAGACCAAGAGCTCCAAGAATTTTCAAAGCTTTGCCAACCACATAGCTCAACCGCTTGAGAACCTCACAGTAATGAACCCACCGTGGCCATTTGCTCAGTGGGGAATTGACCTGATCGGACCACTGCTAAAAGGGAGAGCATCTGCAACACATGCCGTGGTGGCAATCGATTATTTAACTAAATGGGTTGAAGTGCAAGCTTTAAGCCGTATTATAGAAAGCAAAACCACTGACTTTATTTAGAGAAATGTGATTTGTAGGTACGGGATCCCCACGCACTGGTCATAGACAACGCGCGGCAGTTCGACAACAACAAGTTCAGAGACTTCTGCAGAAACATGGGGATAGAACTGAAGTTTTGCTCGCCAGCACACCCATAGGCAAATGGGCAAGTGGAGGCTGTGAACAAAACTATAAAACATCTCATGAAGACCAGATTGGGTGAGCAGAAGGGAGCTTGGGTTGACGAGCTGCCTGGTGTGTTATGTGCTTATTGGACCATGCACAAAATTGCCATGGGGGAGACACCGTTTTCCTTGGCATTTGGACATGAAGCAGTAATCCCAGCAGAGATAGGGGTGGGCACACATCGGACGGAGTACTTCGAAGAGGAGCAGAACAACGAGCAGATGTGTGAAAATTTGGACTTACTGGAGGAGAAGAGGGAAAGGTCAGCAATGAAGGTGGCAGAGTATCATTAGAGGGTGGTCCGCTGCTATAACCAGAATGTGCACATCCGTCGATTTCAGGTGGGAGATTGGGTACTTAGAAGAGTAAATCAGAGCACTAAGGATCCCAGGCAAGGGGTGTTTGGCCAGAACTAGGAAGGTCCTTACAGGGTCTCTCAAGTAGCCGGTCCGGGGGCATACAAGCTGACTTATCTAGACAAACGAGAAGTTAAAAGGCCATGGAATGCATAGTATTTGGTAAAATATTTCCAGTAAGTTCCCTTGTATTAAAAGCATTAGTGTTCAGTTTCCTCCACACTAGAAATGTGTAAAATCTTGTACATGAGTAAACGCAAGAAAAATGCTTCCAAAATTTATCAATCCTATATGAGCAGATTAAAGCTTACGAAAATAAATAAAAGCTAGAGCCGTAAGTCTCAAAGCCTAACTTAAGGCGAGACGGTGCCAAGCATAAGCCAAGTGAAGGCTCAAGCAGAATAAGCTTTCAAAGAAATACAAAGGCCATAAGTCTCAAAGCCTAACCTAAGGTTAGACGGTGCCAAGCATAAGCCAGAAAAGGCTCGAGTAAGATAAGCTCTCGAAGAAATGCAAATGTTGTAAGTCTCAAAGCCTAACTTAAGGCGAGACAGTACCTAGCATAAGCCAAGTGAATAGAATAAGCTCTCGAAGAAATACAAAGGCCATTAGTCTCAAAGCCTAACCTAAGGCGAGATGGTGTTAAGCATAAGCTAGAAAAGGCTCGAGCAAGATAAGCTCTCGAAGAAATGCAAAGGCCATAAGTCTCAAAGCTTAACTTAAGGCGAGACATTACTGAGCATAAACCAAAATGGGTAGAGCAGGATAAGCTTGTGAAGAAAGATTGAAGTCCACGAGCCTCAAACTCCGGCTTAAGGCGAGACGAAGAGGCGAACTACAGTTAAGACGAGCTCGAGCATAACAAGCTCGCCAAGAAAGATATTACGCCCATAGATCTTGAAGTCTTTTTGGGTTAAAGTAAAACAACCAAAATTCATAAGGGGCTAGTTCAGTTGATCACATTTTGGCAAGACGAGCAGAAGCAAACCATAGTCAAAATTATATAGGAAAGGCTCAAAACCTGCTGGAAATTTGCCCCACAAAGAACTTTGGAATAGATTAAAAGTACAAAGGTAAAGTGAGAAATATGTATTCTTTATTTCATTGCCAAAGTTGTATGTACAAAAAAAAAAGGAAGGGAGTACAACAAAGCCAGTTAAAGGGCTTGGACAGTCTTGCTACCAGTTGAGGGAGGGCTTCAGAAGAGGGGGCATCTTAATGATCCTTCTCGGCAGCAGGAGTAGCTTGGGCTTCAACAGCTAGAGGAGTAGCCTCTCCAGACCTTACATCATCCACTTCCTCCTGAGCAGAGGGATCTCTTGGTTCCTGAGTTCGAGCATCCTACTCGTTCATATAACCATCCACACCTACCTCGAGCTTGGACATATCCAACTCTGGGTATTTCTTACCTAAGGCGGACATGATGCACTCGTAGCTGAAGGTCACCCTTTTATTGTACTTCTCCGCGAGCTGATTCTTCAGGGAGTCCACCTAAAGCTGAAGGCGAGAAGTCTCTGCCTCTATGGTCCTCTCGAAAGCAGATCTCTACACATCGAGGTCTTTTCGAGTATTCAAAAGCTTATCCCAGACCATGGACAACTCCCTCTAGAGCTGGAGTAGCTTAAACTTGGCCAAAGCTGCCTTCTCCTCGAAGGTGGAATTCTCAGCACAAAGCTTGGCCGCCTCCTCCTTTTTCTTCTCGAGCATCTGTTTCAAACCCTGATTATCAGCCCTAATCTTCCTCTCATAATTCATGGCCTTCGTCTTGAAGGTAGTGGAGGAAGCCGTAGCCTCAGCACGAGGCGCTGAAACATGTTGGCCAGCTCACTAACACCTGGAGGACTCCAACTCATCCACAAATTTCTCCCCACGTGCTCGGCAAAATCCTGACATAGGGTCGACAAAATCAGTCGCTGCTTACGAGAAGGTCCCGATCTAGATCTGGCAAGGATGACAGCTCTCAGGCCCCTATGAGGAGCTTCTTCGGCTGCTCACTCACTCTCCCAAACAGGAGGAACAACCCTGACTGGCGAAGCAGTGAGGTCAACTCTGGACGTCTTGGCTGGAGCAGAGGAGCTGCTCGGTCTGTCGAACGTGCTCGAGCGTCTCTTTAATCGAGAGAGAATATCGCTCATGTCTCTTTCCTTGGGAATTAGACCAAGCTCGGTAAAGTTCTGGTGAGTCAATAACTCTCTGCACGAGCTTGCGTTGTCTAAGGTGGTGTTAATATGCACCTGTAACTCTTCCCCAACCTGATATGACACCCTCCACGAAATTGCAAAAGACTAGGAAAAATAATAAGGGGGAGTAAGCAGAAAAATCAAAGCAGAAAACATGATGAGCAACAGACGACCTGGAGTGCAAAAGCGAGAAGGAATTTCAGGAACCTTCTCGGGGGCAGAGGTTGCTCAGCCCCAGTTCCCTCCAGTAAAGAAGAAATTTCCCTTCTAATTGTCAGCAGAAGTAGGGAGGTCGGTAATGGGTTTCTTGCCATTCAAGTTGGAAGTGAAGTAGTACCAGCCCACGTCCTTTGGGCTGCTCTTCAACTAGTATAGGTGGTTTATTTCATCTACCGTCGGCTTGACCAAATTACAACACCTCTATAGGACGTACAGCCCCGATAGAACCCTCCACCTGTTCAAGTTTAGCTGCCCTGGTGCCAGATGCAACTGGGACAGGACTCGGACAAAATAGGGCTGTAAGGGCAGCCTAACGCCCTACTTAAAACATTCTAGATAGAATGTGATATACCGTCGAGGAGGGCTGCTGGGGGTGTTATTTTTGCCAGGGAGACGCAGATCAACACCGGCAGGGATGCAGTACATAGCCCTAAGCAGATCTAAATCTTGGTGTGAGGTTTCACACTTCATGTTGTCAATGGAAAACGACTCGGCCTCCGACCTTTGGCCGGCTCTTTCTCTCTATTGTGGCCGAGTTTTCCCTATAGCCTCAACCTCTTCAGAGCTTGGGTCTTTCACTGAAATTCCCCTACTGGCCTCGGAGCCACTCGAAGAAAATGATCCTTCAGGGGAGATCTGGCAGGGATGCTGAGTGGCTGAAATTTTTTCCCTAGATACACAATCTACCAAGTGGGAAATGAAACCCAGAAAAAAAAAGAACGAGAACGAGAACGAAGAGAAGAAGTCAAAGAACTTATACCTGATACTGATATGAAGAAGGCAAGTGACGATGACGGCAAAAAAGAAGATGGATTTCACTGATAGGCGGCAGTTTTTAGTTCAAAGCAAAGAATGAAAATGAGAAGGGCACAGTAGTGAAATTAAGGGTTTATAAACGGGAAGGTAAGTCATGCCAACAGACGGCACGTTACTGAAGGGGATGCAACTGTTCAAATAACCGCCTCTTCAAAATTCAAACGAGCGGTGCAGATCAGCCCACGTGTCTCGCATTAAATGTGAAGTGACGAAAAAGACGAATAGCTCAGTGTGAGAAAGTAAAAAGGAGGGAACACACTCAAACAAGAAGTTTCCAATCTTGTCTGGTTTCACTCTCAAGACTAGAAACTAGGGGACTGGTGTTTGGGCAATGCCGAGCAGACCCCCTCGAGGACAATCCAGCCAGAGTAGAAGACCTAATCGCTAGCACGAAGACACCCTTGCTTGGTGTCAAAGCTGGTCGAGGCCAAGTGTTCCAAGGTTAGTCAGGCCCTGATCTTTTCATCCTGCTCGGGTAAAAGAGACGCTCGACCACCGAGCAAGACCTGGTTGTGTTACGGGAAGCACCATGAACAAAGGGAAACCAAAGCTCGAGCAGAGCAGACCTAAGCATGGCGGCCCCTTCTCCCGACAACTTGTCACAACGATCGATGACTGACAGGCACCCCTATGCCACCGATAACCGGTGCACGCCTCTATAGTGTCATGATTATACATGAACCTGCACGGCATCATCATTTGGTCACGGGAACCCATAGCCGTCTGACATTCCACGCCCCCAGATTGTGCCGCAGCAACCCCTAACTGTCAGGAAGACACAGGCGTAATTAATGTGGGGGTTGGCATCCAAGCAAAGAGGGGCGGGAAAACATGGGGGTAAATATTAGACGAGGGATAAGGTAAAAGGACTTTTTGATTCCAACTCTAATTTTTCTACAGAGACTCTGATTTTCTCTTTCTTTATTTTTCTTTATTTCCCCGAACCTTCCCTTTTTTCGGTCCCTTAGATTAAGAGGGATTTCAAAAGAATCAACCCAATCACTGACATCGTTTCTGTGGACACAGGTCGGAAGACAGCATTGCTCCAGTGAATGGA
This sequence comes from Murraya koenigii, assembly GCA_025617385.1. Lineage (NCBI taxonomy): Eukaryota > Viridiplantae > Streptophyta > Magnoliopsida > Sapindales > Rutaceae > Murraya > Murraya koenigii. The sequence continues at coordinate 26,423,637 of CM046813.1, forward strand.
GAAACGCGAGAATCAATTGAAAATCCTACTCGAGCAACCAGTGACTAGAGGGCTACATCACTACTTGGAAGCGAGCAGAAAACAACATCAATATATAGTTCCCTAAAATCAAGAAGGACTTTTATTAGGATATAATGTAGGTTAAGAATATGGCTAACAAAGAAGGGACAATAGGAAAAACAAAGTATTGTTTGAGAAAATAAAATAGAGATATTTTGAAAATTATAAGGTGCAATTCATTTATTATTATTATTATTTTTTCAATTGCACATCTTTCTTTTCTTTTTCATGTATATATATATATTGCACAATTTTTTTTAAATAATCATCTAAAATTTTCTCAAACGTGAGTAGGTGATGGAACACATAAAATGTAGGGTACTACTCTAAATTGGAGTAGAACAGGATGATGAGTTAACAAAGAAAACATAATTTTTTTTTCATCTAGGCTCAAAAGGGCTAACTATGGATATTTTAGAAAAGGAATGGCTGAAAAAGGCTCAAACGGGTCAAAGATGGCTCGTCCATCATCTTTTAGGGCTCTAAAGTCTTCTATTTTTACTAGCTCAATATACTTTTAGATATAGCAACACATTATTTTTTTTTTTTTTATGTTTGACTCAAAGGAAAATATAGAGATCATATATAGTAAATTGTATGAAAAATGGGCAAAAAAGGGTTACTCTCTAAGAAAAATGATAGGCTCAAAAACTCAATTAGAATTTATTAGGACATGTGCATTCTTTTAAGTAACTTAAACAATTTTACTCGTCAGCTCGCTCAATTCACATTTATCATCAACATCAGTATCCAGAGTAGGAAATATGATGTAACATAACTCAAGGTCAAAGATAATACAAATACAAGAATTTGAAAGTCATTATGTCGTCCAATGTCAAAAGATCACATAAAATGCCTTTTTTATTTTATTATTATTATTTTAACTTTAGGACTAAGAAGATGCGTTTCTAGAGTCATTACACTCTATATTCAGCCATCTTCGACTCAAAAATTAAGCCAAAGTTAGTTCCTACAACAAAACTTAGTAAAAACTTCTCCAAGATTAAGACATTCCACAATTATCAACTATTCCCCCCATCCAGAATGAAACATTGTCCTCAATTTCTTAAAGGAAAAAAGTAGGATTTAGAAGACATCACCTGAGTGCTGCAACATAAAGGAAGTGGTAACAACCATAATGATAAACAACTTTAAAGGAAGTGGTGCATTTTTTAAATGATGGTCGCAGTTAGCTCGAGCTCGAGCAGAGTTGCCTTCCAATTCCAGTTCCTCTATCTTTACCAGAACGGAAGTCTCCCGGACCTGTGCTCACAGAAAATAGAGTCAGGGGCCGCCGGGTGTTGTTCCGGCGAAAATCTTCTGACGCTCAAGTCAGTAATCGGGTTATTTTTTTTGTATACCTCTTAGTTAGAGAGACCGGAAGAATGGAAGGGGTATTTTTTCCTTCCTTTTTGAATAATGGAATTCCAGTAAATCAGAGTTGAGGGAAGCAAGAAGAAGAAAAACCTGTGTGAATTTTCGGAACCCCGCTTACTTATGCGTCCGTTTTCTTTTATTCTCCATTTTTCCGACCCTTTCTGCTCGAGAAACTCCGTTCTCGGGGAGAGTGATATCTGGGTCCCTCTGACAGCCGGGATTAGCTTGATATTCCCTGGGAATGTTAGGAAGACGTGCGTGAAATGATGACACTGTGGGGGCATGTACAGGCCATCGGCAACAGAGGCCACGCCGCACCATATGGGGTGTCGGTCAGACATCGATCGGCGAGCTGGATCGTCATTCCAGGTCAACAGTGCTCGGATCTTGTCTTCTCTCCAAGCCGTCGCTGGTGCTGCCGGGTCGTGGCTGGAAATTTACAGACCTCGAGCAGAAGAGCGAGCTCGAGCTTTGACGACCTTATATTCTTCCACCAGCTTTGACAGGGTCATGAAGACTTCGAGCAGAAGAGTGGGCTCGGGCTCGACCAATCTTGGATTCCTCGACCTTGACCTGCTTTGACGCCTAATGAGGCTGTCTTTGTGCTAGCGGTCAGATCTTCTGCTCGTGATAGGTTGACCTCGAAGTCCTTTGCTCGCGCTGGGTTGGCCTCGAGGAGAACCGCCTGATATTACCCAAACTCCATTCCCCGGTTTAGTCTTTGAGTGAAACGAGATAAGACCGAAACTTTAGTGATGGGCCGGCTTCCCGGCCTTTTCAATTTCCCCATGTCTTCCAGCTGTCTTTCGTTTCCATGATTTCGCATTTAATACGGGACACATGGACGGATCCTGGCCGTGCATTCAAATTTTGAAGAGACGTTACTCGAAAGGTCGCGTCCCTTGATTTACGTGTCGTCTGCTGAAGAGATGCACTTTTCCTTTTAAAACCCCCAATTTCTTCATCTGTATCTCCTATTGCTCATTCTTGCTTAAACCCTAAAATTAATCCGCTTGCAACTATTCACTCATCTTCCTCTTCTGCGTCAGAGCAATTTCCGGCCATATATACTCCTCTCTGCACTCAGGTATAAACCTCTCTTCCATTTTTTGTCACCATTCTGTTCTCCCTTCTTCTGATTTCTGGTTCCAATTAGGTAGACTGTACTTTAGGAAAGAATGTCGGATACCCAGCGAGCCCGTAGGATGTCACCCGAGGAATCTTCCTCTTCTAGCGAAGTAGGACCCCTTAGTTTAGTTCCGGTGAGGGATTTTAGTTCGGAAGGGGCGTTACCTGCTGCGGAGACCCAACCGCATCAGGAGGAGAGGGCCAGCCAAAGGTCAGAGGGTAGGGGGTATCCCATTGACCTTATGAGGTGTGAAACCACACATTTAGACTTGAATAGGCTTAGGCAAACCTACCATATACCCGACAGTGTGGAGTTGCGGGTGCCGGGCGAGGTGATATTCCCAGTCGTCTCCCTCAAAGGTATACTACCTTCCACCTGGAGTGCTTCAAATGGGGGGTCAGACTGCCTCTCCAGCCTTATTTTTCCCGGGTTTTGTCCAGATTCTGGATGGCCCCGGGGCAGCTGAACCCTAATGGGTGGAGGGTCCTTTCCGGGCTTTTAGTCTTGTAGAAGTGGTGTAATTTGGGTGAACCCTCGGTAGAGGAAATAAAGCACCTTTACCAGCTGAAATGCAGCCCGAAAGACGCTGGGTGGTATTACCTCACCTCTAGTCTGAAGGGTAAAAAGCCCATAACTGATCTCCCTACTTCTAGTGGCAACTGGAAGAGCAAATTATTCTTTGTTGGGGAATGAGGGTATGCTGCACTTCTTGCCGAGGGGATCCCTCTGGTTCCACAGCATTTTTGCACTCCAGGTTATTTATCTGTCCAGTGAATTTTCATTTTAGTTCTTCTGCTAGTACCTGTTCTCACTATTCTGCCTTGATTGCTTTTGTAGTTTCTTGCGGTGCATCCTTCAGAATTGGGGAAGAGCTCCGAGCACACGTCAGAACAGTACTTGACAACGCGAGCTCGTGCAGGGAGCTGCTTACAACCCAAAATTTTTTGGAGTTCGGTCTGATGCCAGGGAAAGACATGAGGGGGGTGTTTGACATGATGCAGAGGCGTGTAGGAACCTCCGGAGGTGCGAGCAGCTCGAAGAGGCCCCGAGCCGATACAGATGCTCCGCCTCCACCAATTTGAGCTTCCCCTTCGGCTCAGGAGGTAGAGCGGGCAGAAGAAGGTCCTCCTCGCAGGAGTCCGAGGACTGAGGCTCCAGCTCACCGTCGGCCCGAAAGCGTGCAGGAGCAGGGTCGGTCTGACCGTGCCGAGCCCTACTTAAGGAATTTTACTGAGAAGATGCACGACAGATTCCTGGATAGGCTGTAGTCTCATAATGCTGATGAGCTGTTTAGTGCTCTCCAGCGCCTCTCTTCCCGTACCGCAGCTGCTGTTACCATATTCAAGTCCACGATCCAAGATTCTCAGCAGCAGCTTCGAGCAGAGATTCGGGGCTTGGAGCAGAGTCTTGAGCAATTGAAAGAGGAGAACATGAAGCTTCAAGAGGAGAACTCAACGCTCACGGAGAAGGTAGTGATATCAGACTCCAGGGCTACCCAGTTCAAGAGGGAGCTGTCCCTCGTCCGGGAGGAGTTGTTCGAGGTTCGAAAGGACTTGGACCTTCAGAGGCTCTCTTTTGAGAGGACTATGGAGGGGGAAACTTCTCATCTCCAGGGGCAGGTGGATTCTTTGAAGGTCCAGCTTGCGACCGAGTACAACGATGGGGTGGCTTTCAGCTATAACTGCCTCGTGTATGCCTTGGGCAAGGTACATCCCGAGGTCGACCTGTCTAAGGTTCAGGTGGGTATTGTTGAGTATATTCACATTCACGACGTCTCCATCAAGGGTCTGAAGCTTCCCCTTCCGAGCCCCCGACTGAGCCTACGGAGGTTGTTCATCCTTTTACTGCCGATGCCCCTTCTGCTGCTGCTGAGGATGCTCCTTCTGTTGCTGCTGCTAATGCTCCTCCTGCTGCTGCCAGTGATGCCTCTTCTGTTGCTGCTGCTGATGCCCTTGCTAGCCATGATTCCCAGCCACTTGAACTTTTCTTTTTTTTTTTTTAACTTCTTGTACTTGTAATCATTTCAATGAATAAAAAGCATATATTGGACAACTTGTTTCTGTACCCGTATGTATATTCTTGCGTTTTATGTGTGGGATTGACTTCATGTGCTCGCTAAGCGGGAATTTTATAAGTGTTGGACTTTTATTTTATTTTTTGCCCAAGTTTATCACTACTTGTATCATCTTTTAACTTATGCATGGCAAAGGTTTGCCTTGAGTTAGGCTGAAAGCCTTCTGCCTGTCTCGCGAGCTCGGTTTACTTGAACCGACGTTTGGCTCGTGTTCTGTAGCTGCTTATTTTACGATCTCATTTGTTTCGGACCCGATTTTGGTTCATGTTTAGATTCTGTATAATCTCCTTGTGCTCTTCTCGTTCGAGCCCGCAATGGGCTCATGCTGGGCACAGTCCCACCTTATACTCAGGCTTCAGGACTTTTGGCCTTCGCGTTCTTCTTTGCGAGCTTCTCTTGCTCGAGCCTGCAATTGGCTCTCGCTTGGCATCGTCCCGCCTAAAGCCAGGCTCTAGGACTTCTGGAAATAGCGTTCTTCTTTGCAAGCTTCTCTTGAACGAGCCTGCAATTGGCTCTCGCTTGGCACCGTCCCGCCTAAAGCTAGGCTCTGGGACTTCTGGCCATAGCGTTGTTTTCATGAGCTTCTTCTGCTCGGGCCTGCAATTGGCCACGCTTGGCACCGTCCCGCCTGAAGCTAGGCTTTGGGACTTTTGGCCTTTGCGTCCTTCATGAGCTTCTTCTGCTCGGGCCTACAATTGGCCACGCTTGGCACCGTCCCGCCTAAAGCTAGGCTTTGGGACTTCTGGCCTTTGCGTTCTTCATGAGCTTCTTCTGCTCGGGCCTGCAATTGGCCACGCTTGGCATCGTCCTGCCTAAAGCTAGGCTTTGGGACTTCTGGCCTTTGCGTCCTTCATGAGCTTCTTCTGCTCGGGCCTGCAATTGGCCACTTTTGGCACCGTCCCGCCTAAAGCCAGGCTTTGGGACTTTTGGCCTTTGTGTCATTCATGAGCTTCTTGGCTTCAACTTGAATTAATATTACAAATGTTTTTCTTATTTTTACACACATTCAAGCTTTTACACATCTCCATTTTGGAAAGGAATTTGACATTAATGCTTACAGCATAAGGAAACTTACTGGAAGTATTTCATCAAGAGTTGTACGTTCCATTGCCTCTTGACTTCTCGTCCATCAGGATGGATTAGCCGGTACGCTCCTGGTCTGGTAATTTGAGAGACTCGATAAGGACATTCCCAGTTTGGCCCTAACAGACCTTGCCTGGGGTCCTTCGTGTTCTGATTGACTTTTCTGAGTACCCAATCCCCCACTTGGAACTGACGGATGTGCACATTCCTGTTGTAATATCGGGCAACTTTCTGCTAGTACTCTGTGATTTTTGCAGCGCCCCTTTCCCTTTTCTCCTCCAGCAAGTCCAAGCCTGCACACATCTGCTCGCTGTTTTGCTCCTCGTTGAAGTGCTCTGTTCGGTGCGTCCCCATTCCTACTTCAGCAGGAACAACTGCTTCATACCCAAATGCAAAGGAGAATGGGGTTTCTCCTGCGGCTGTTTTGTGTGTGGTTCTATAGGCTCACAAGACGCCTGGCAGCTCGTCCACCCAGGCTCCCTTCTGCTCGCCAAGTCTGGTCTTCAGGAGACGTTTTATAGTCTTTTTTGCGGCTTCTACTTGCCCGTTGGCTTGCGGGTGTGACGGAGAACAAAACTTCAGTTCTATCCCCATATTTTTGCAGAAGTCTCTGAACTTATTGTTATCAAACTGTCTCCCGTTGTCCGTGACTAATGTGTGGGGAATCCCATATCTGCAAATCACATTTTTTCAAATAAAGTCAGTGGTCTTACTCTCTGTGATACTACTTAAGGCTCCCACTTCAACCCATTTGGTGAAGTAATAGATCGCGACTTTAGCGTGGGTGGCAGATGCTTTTCCCTTCGGCAGTGGTTCGATCAAGTCAATTCCCCATTGAGCAAACGACCATGGTGAGTTCATCACTGTAAGGTTCTCTAGAGCCTGAGTCAGGTAATTGGCAAAACTTTGGCAAGTCTTGCAGCTTCTGGTATTCTCTTGAACATCTTGATGCATGCGGGGCCAAAAATATCACTGTCTCAAGGCCTTGAAAGCCAAGGACCTCGCGCCAGAATGATTCCCGCAAATTCCTTCGTGTATCTCTCGGAGGATATAATCAGTCTCCTCCTGGTCTAAATACCGCAGCAAGGGGAGAGTATATCCCCGTCTATACAAGACCCCATCGATGAGAGTATACCGGCCGCTTTACACCTCGGCTTCCTTACTTGCTTTTTATCGCGAGCAGACTCCTTCCTGAGGTAGAAACAATTGGTTCCATCCAAGTCTTTGCTGGACGATAAGCTCATCACCTCGTCCTCCTGCTCGATGCTCGGGCAGGTCTTGATTTCTAAAGAGATTGATTTTGGTATTCTGGGTCGGATGTAGCGGCCATGCGAGCTATCATATCAGCTCAAAATTCTTTCCCCTCGAGATCTACTCCACCTCGACTGCTCTGAAGTTATCAATCAGCTGCCTCACCTTTCGAAGATAAGCCTCCATCTTCTCGCCTTTCGTTTGGAAGCTTTCATTGAGATGGTTTGCCACCAGTTATGAGTCTGTTTGAAGCTTCACCTCTTTTGCCTTTACTACTAAAGCGAGCTTCAATCCAGCAATTACAGCCTCATACTCGGCCTGATTGTTGGAAACTTCAAACTCCAACTTCACGACGATATCGCATCTCTAACCCTTCGAGATCGAGAAGCACAATTCCTCGCTCCTGCCTCGCTCTGGTCCCCGCATGACCCATCGACCGTGATTGTCTAGGCACTGGTTGGGGCCGAGGAGTCTGGTGGATGCTTGTTCTCCATCTCTCTATTTCTTTCTGTACACTCGACCATGAAGTCGACTAAGGATCGAGCTTTAATGGCTGTTCGGGGTTGGTAGATGATGTCGAATTCACTGAGCTCCACCGACCATTTCACCAACCTTTCGAAGGTCTCTGGCTTGTGCAGAGTTTGCCTGAGCAGCTGGTTCGTTAGAACCGTTACTGAAGTGCACTCGAAAATAAGGCCTTAGCTTCGATGTCATTGCTACGGGCCAGTTCCCATTTCTCCATCAGCGGATATCGATTTTCAGCTTCCAGCAAAGCTCTACTCGTGTAATAAATGGGGTACAGCACCCCTGATTCCTCCCTTACCAGAACCGAACTCGTTGCCCATTGGGACACAGCTAAGTATAGAAACAATACCTCCCCTGCCCGAGGTGTAGACAGTAACGGAGCTTTCAGCAAGTATTCTTTCAATTGTTGGAACGCCGCTTCTCATTCTTGCGTCCACTTTGTCTTCTTGCCTTTCTTAATTTCCTGGAAGAAGACTCGGCATTTATCCGTGGCTCGAGATACGAACCTGTTGAGGGATACCAATTTGCCGGTAAGACTTTGTATCTCCTTGAGGCTACGGGGGGACTTCATTTCCACCACGGCTCTTATCTTTTTCGGATTGGCCTCGATCCCTCTGTGACTGACCATGAAGCCTAAGAATTTTCCCGAACCAACTCTAAAGGCACACTTCTCTGGGTTTATTTTCATCCGATATTTTCTTAAGAGTACAAAGGTCTACTCTAAATGCCTTACATGCTCCTCCACGTCTTTCGACTTGGTGATCATGTCGTCCACGTACACCTCCACGTTGTAGCAATACAGTCCCTGATTAGTGATGAAGGCTGTGCACTTCTGGTCTGATCGGTGCATGGGAATTTGGTTATAACCTGAAAATGCATCCATAAAACTAAGCAGCCCGTGCTCCGCCGTGGAGTCCACCAGTTGGTCTATCTTTGGCAACGGGAAGCTATCTTTAGGGCAAGCTTTATTCACGTCGGTGAAGTCCACACACATTCTCCACTTTCCACTTGCCTTCTTCACCAGTACTACGTTCGAAATCCACTCGGGGTAAGAGACTTCCCTTATGAATCCTTCCTTCAGCATCTTCTCCACCTCGTAATTTATGGCCTCGTACCTCTCTTGGTTGATGCACCTCCTTTTCTGCCTTACTGGCTTAGCGCCTTTCGTTATCGCCAACCTGTGACATGCCACCTCGGAGTCAATCCCAAGCATGTCCTCGTGAGTCCAGGCAAATACATCAGAATGTGCTCGCAGGCATTCGACCAGATTTTTCCTTAGCTGCTAGCTAATACTAGAGCCGATCTGGTCCTTCTTCTCGGGCTCGTTTTGCCATATTTCAACTTCTTTTAATTCCTCGGCTGGCTCTTGTCTCCCATTCTTGGACTCCCCCCTCGCGTCCAGCGATGTTATTTACATGGTTTCCTTAGTCTGCATACAGATGCATGACTCCTCGCGACCCTACGGTCGCCTTAACTACTCCTACAGCTCCGTTCACTCGGTACTTCATGGCTAAGTAATGGGTGGATAACACAGATTGGCTGATCCTCATGAACGGCCTCCCCAAAATTGCTTGGTAGGGGTTGACTTCATCCACTACCACGAAGTCTAACATCATGTTATTTTCAAAAGGCCTCGAGCCCATGGTCACAGCTAGTTTGATGATTCCCATATATATTAGCTTCCCTCCCCCGAATCCTTTCAAAGAAGTGCTCGTCTACTCGAGGCTCGCACCTGCTATTCCCAAATCCTCGAGTGTGGATTTGAAGAAAATATCCACCGAGCTTCCCGAGTCTACCAAGTATTCGATCAACTTCCTTATTAGCGATATTCGCTTTCACAACTAAGGCATCCTCATGGGGGTACAGTACCCCCTCCTCGTCTTCTTCCGTCCACATAATGGGCACTGCAGGACCTTAGCCTTTTTGGCGTGAGGCGAGTGAGCAGGACCTCTCGGCCGTCAGCGGCATATCTGTAATAGTTCTTTCGGGCCCTGTTTGAATTTCCCGCCATTGTGGGCCCTCCTGAGATCACCCTTGTAGCCGGTGGTTCCAAATCTATTTCATAAGCTCGATCATCTTTCTTAGGTTGCTGCTCAACCACCAGATGTCCTCCTTTAATAACTCGTCCAAGTACCGATTCCTAACCAGGTCCTCCACCTGGTTCTTCAAATCACGGAACTGTGATGTGGAGTGGCCGTGGTCACCATAGAAGTGGTAGAACCGTCCCTTGTCTCGTTTGCCAGCCGACTTGGCCATTGGCGTTGGGGGGCTCAGCAGTCCTCGCTCATCAGCTACTTGAAGTATCTCATCGAGAGATATCTTCAACCTTGTGTATTTCCGTAGCGGGGCTCGCTCCACATCTATGTCGCCCGATCTCTTGGGAAGCTTCTTGGTGGGGTGGCAATGGACGATCTCGTTCATTGTGGTTCATCGTGAGTCCGCTTGGTGGTTGGTTCATGGGATGGGTGGTCGTCGTGTCTCCTGTACTCCCTGTGATCCCGGCCTGGAGACCTGCGGGGTGGCATGGGAATCATCCGTGGCGGGGGAGCTCTCTGGTAAGGATTGTACGGGGCAACCCGGTCCCTTATTGCTTTTGAAGCCAGCGCTCCTCGGGCAGGACCTCCTTTCTCCTTCCTCTTTATTCTCATCGCCTGTTCTCTTCTCGACTTGCGGCCTTTTCCTCTTCGATGACCATATCCATTTTCACTTGTTCATACGCATATGAATATGAACGGATCGAAGGGCTTCGTAGATTATACCATGGCCTTCCCATCCTGATTCTGTCCTTCAGTCCTCTCAACGCTTGGGGATGATTAAATGCACCAAGATCTAGGACCGATCTGTGGTACCTCTTGACGAACTGCTGGAGGGGTTCTCCCTCCCTCTGTCTTATTTTCGACAGCTCCATCATGTCATCTTCGGGGGTCACTGCGCCCCGAAACTATTCTGCAAATTCCCTACACATCTGTTCGAACCTCAGGATGCTTCCTCGCGGCAGCCTGCGGTACCATTCTATTGCCCTTCCCTCAAGAGTGAGTAGGAATGCCCTGCACCTTTGGGCTGCTGACAGGCCCTGCACTCCTGTCATGTCGTTGAACCGCTCTATGTGCACCAATGGATCACTTTTTCTTGAAAATCTCAAATCCGGGAAACGGAAGTCACGTGGGATTGTGACACCCATGATCTCTGTCGAGAGTGGGGACTCGTTGTCCAGCATTATCCTCCAACTTGAACTTTTTCTGTTTCCCTAGAGGTCCTCTACAACTTGTACCAACCTACGCACCTCTCCCTCCAGCTCTTCCGTGCGGGAGGTTGGTGCTGTATCCTGCAAGTGCTGACGAGACCCTCTTTCCTCCATGTTCGTCTCCTCTCTCACGGTAACATTTGGTATTCTCAGTCTCTAGGCTTCGTCTCCCGCGTGTTCCCAGCGGGAGTTCCGCTGGTGGATTCGAGGACATCGTTACATGCTTTTCTCTGTCCATCTCTGAGTTCTTATAATATGGAGGTCAGAGTTTCCATTTATTTCTCCATCCGATCCATTCTTTCCTGGATTTCTCTATTCTGAGCTTCATTGGCCACTTCCCTCAAGGTCACCGATTCCTTTGGACTCACTCCTCTTCTGTTGTTTCCTCTCATCGTTATCTCGTCTCTTCTGAATGTATTAGGAAATCAAGCTTTTTGAACTGATCCCCACAGACGACGCCAAAAATGTTGATGTTGTTTTCAGCGTCCCTTTAAATAGTGTCAAAAACCTTCTGCTCGCGGTTAGCTCTAGCTCGAGCTCGAGCAGAGTTGCCTTCCAATTCCAGTTCCTCTATCTTTACCAGAACAAAAGTCTCCTGGACCTGTGCTCACAGAAAACAGAGTCAGGGGTCGCCGGGTGTTGTTCCGGCGAAAACCCTCCGACGCTCAAGTTAGTAATCGGGTTGTTCTTTTTTGTATTCCTCTTGGTTAGAGAGCCAGGAAGAATGGAAGGGTATTTTTCCTTCCTTTTTGAATAATGGAATTCCAGAAGAATCGAGTAGAGGAAGCAAGAAGAAGAAAACACATGTGAATTTTGGAACCCCTTACTTACAGCGTCTGTTTTCTTTTATTCTCCATTTTCCCGCTCTTTCTC
>CM046813.1:26435352-26450017 GCA_025617385.1 Murraya koenigii
AGATAGCCACAACCCTTACAGCCTGGAGTAGAGCACCATGGAAATAAAGAAAAAAAATTAAAACTTGTAATCATTATCCTATATATTCATTTCACATACAATATAACATAGAGTATTACCTGGTGTATGGCCTGCATCCTTCCCTTCTACAGCTAGTGAAATCGTCATTTGATTTCCCATAAAATCTGCAACTTACTTGTCGATGAAATAGCTGGTATTAGAATGATTATTTTTTAAGCTTGAGGAATATGGATACAATAAAAATAAAAAAAGGAAGATGTTTTTTTAACCTTGAATAAGAAAATGTAGTTTTTAGTGGCGCACCCCCTATCGGCGAGAACATATGCAATCTACCATATCCTTAGGAACCATGCTGAGAGCAGAATATGTTCTTCCCGAATAAAGCTACCGTACGTCGGATATTAAAATAAATTTTTTTGTTGCAGTTCAAGTGAAGAGGGAAAGATAAGAGGGGAGGGTCCGAGGGCAATTGGATATATTTAATGTGGTTATTGACGTGTGTATCTACGTGCTACTTTTACATTTTAATTTCCAAATCTTTTATTAGTTCTTCTCAAATTCTTTTTCTTTTTTAATTCAGATGAAATGATATCATGATATGATTAGGATATTTGAAAAAGAAAACAAAGAATCACATGTCACAATCAAACTAATTTCAAAATCAAAAAAAGAAAAGAAAAAATGCATATGAATATGTACATTTTGTTTTATCATACTTAAAGATGGCTAACGGGCTGGACGGCACGAGGCACGGCATAGCCACGACATGAGTACGGGCACGGTACATGCACAACACAAGGATGGACACGGCACAGTATGAGCTATATTTGCTTTGTTCAAAATAAATCTTAAATTGATGTATGTTACATTATTATGTAACTTAGTAAGATTCATTTTATGCATATTTTAGTAATAATAATCTTACACATCTCAACACTTGAATTTAATTTAAGTCTCAATATTATACATAATTTATTTATCATATAATGAACATAAAATTACTATTCTAGCATTAGACAAATTAGTTGAGCTACAAAATGTAACTTAAAAGCGTACTCTTTTGTGACTTGACTTGACTTGGATATTTTATAATAATTTGAATGTTGAAACGCAAAAAATGAAAACTTGTGCCAAAAAATCGATTTATTTTAGCTCTTGGGCAATTTTATAACAAATGCAAAAAATATTTTTAAAAATTGTCATTATAGCTGAAGCATTAATCATTAACGTTAATTTTGTCATATATCAAATATGTTTTTAGGATCGTACATATTTTATAACAAATATAAAAAGAAAGGAAATTGTCATGACAGTGATTTGCTTTTCATTAAGTGCGGTGTGGAGGGTTAGCAAGACTCTTCAACACTGCTCTTAAGTAAACAATAGAAAAAGAATCCCCCTCTTTACGATATCATTTAGAAAAAATCTCAATACCAGGATCCACATCCATGTAGTCGGTCTCATCTATTGGAAATGAGAGGATATGCCCGATCGTTGACAACGTAAAAAAGAAAAAAAGAAGTTATAAAAAGAAGAAAAATTTTTCAAGGTATAAAGTTAAATAACTTACTGAAGTTATCTGTCATCCTCCTTCTATAAAAGAAAATAATATTGGCTGAATATCTTGACAACATAGGTATATAAATGAAGAACCCTAATTACAGTCCCTTACAGTTAGAGGTTGATGAACACATTCATCAATTGCCTGTAGAATAACCACAACCCTTACCACCTGCAGTAGGGCACTAAGGAAAAAAGAAAGAAAAGAAATTTAAACTTGTAATTATTATCTTATATATTCATTTCATAACCATTATATTTTAGAATATTACCTTGTGTATGGCCTTTCTCCACCCCTTCTACAGTTAGTGAAATTGGCATTTGCTTTTCCACAAAAGCTGCACCTTACTTACAAATGGAATACCTCACATCAGAAGGATTATTTTTTAATCTTGAGGAATATGAATAAAATAAAAATAGTAAAAGCAAAATATTTTTCCTTCTTGAATAGGAAAATGCGGTTTTGAGTGGCACAACCCCCTATCGGCGAGAACATATGTAATCCACAATGTCCTTAGCAACTATGCAATCCATCATACCCAAATTCTTTTCTTTATTAATTCAGATGAAATGATATTATAATATGATTAGGACATTTAAAAAAGAAAACAAAGAATCACATGTCACAATCAAACTAACTTAGTATGATCCATTTTGTACATATTTTAGTAATAATAATCTTACACATATCAACACTTGAACTTAATTTAAGTCTCAATATTATGAGTAAATTATATATTATATAATGAACATAAATTATTATTCTACCATTAAAAAAATTAGTTGAGCCACAAAAAAATGAAAACTTGTGACTACAAATCGACTTAATTTACTTTTTGGGTAATTTTATAACTAATACAAAAAATATTATACAAAATATTTTTTAAAAATTGTCATGACAGCTGAAGCATTAATCATTAACGTTAATTTTTTCATATATCAAATATGTTTTCAGGATCATACATATTTTATAACAAATATAAAAAGAAAAGAAATTGTCGTGACAGTGATTTGCTTTTCATTAAGTGCGGCGTCGAGGATTAGCTAGCAACTCCAACACCGCTAAATCGGTAACAACTTTGACGTTAATCTACTGTAAATTAGAGCTACCATTAGATATTATAAGCTTCCATTCTCTCAAAAGCTGAAGACTTGGAACAACAATTCAATTCTCTCAATATAACTACATGTTTCGGTGATTAAATTGTTATCCGAACTTTAAGATTAGGTGCTCTATAGACACAATAAACTTTCAAACCCCCAACAGCAGAGAAAATTCAAATCTTCAACCAAAAGGCATTCACTGGTAAGCTTTTGGACCATCTGTTCATTTATACAAACTCTGCATCTATCCATTCAACTTGAAAGACCATTCCTGATTGACATGTATGGCTATTGAATTATCTCAATGTTTCCCTTGCTTAAAGAACTGTATGTCACTGCATTTATTAATTTCTTCCAAAGGGTTAGAATTTCAAGTATCAGACTTAAGACATTGTATTTGAAGGTCAGTGAGATTGATGCTCCAAATTTAATTACTTTCCTTTACTTTATGGAATACTTCAATCCTCTTTGGTTCAATAAAGGCTCCATGTTCATAGGTAGTCGAATTTTGAATAATACAGAACTTGAAGCTCATTGGTACCTTGTCATGAAGGAAGTTCTTGGAAAGTCCAATCATATTGAAAAGCTATTCATAAATGTGAAGTCAGAGAAAGTATGTGTATAAATGTTAGAAAGTTGATTATTAATATTTCAATTGTTCTGTTCATGCTTTTATAATTCCTAATTTCTTTTTTTTTCCTATGATTTATTCAGATTTCTCCCTTTTAAAGTTTATAAATTGCATCTAAATATGGATATGTCACCATCAAGTTTCTCAGCTTTGTTTGATGGAATTTTTGAGATGTGCCATTCTAGAATTTTGTCTATAACAACAGAGGATGAAGTCCAATGCCAATTCTTCGAGGTATGTTCTTTGTCCTAGAAAATTATAATTGATATTACTGATACAATTTGTTTGCATGCTAATTGTACGCTCTTAAGATTATAATCAAATGTATTTTTGATGAATTATTTGCATCTTCTTGATCTATGGTGGCTATATGAGATGAGAAACTAAAGAAAGGACAAAGGAGATGCTAGTTGTTGTAATTCTCATAGTATCAAGTGTTGGCGACACTACTTCAATGTTGTACATATTAAGACCTCCAAACCATCCAATAATCAAAAGCCTCTTAATAGATATAGTTTGATGGATGTGTGGCCTATCCTTTTTGAAGATATTCTTTGGTTTCATGTGCTTTGAAGCAACATGCAAAGAAGGCTTAGGTTTTGTTTCATCAATTTCTGAAGCATTTTGGTATATCTTTTCTATGTAACTGTTGAGAATGCTCTAAAGCTCAGTTCTCTCAGTTTTTTTTTTTAATTTGATTCCAATCAAGGGTTTTAAGTATATTGTTTTTATACATTCCTTCCACCATTGTCTCTGGGATATCTAAATTTTAACTTTGAAACCATCACCGATGGATTTTTGGCTTTGCTAGAGGGTTTTGTTGCATGAGGAGGTTTAGAGTCTCTTGAGCTCAAAATATAGTTAACTGGCTGCAATGCTCGTTTCTTCAGAATTTGTGTCTAATTTAGACAGACATTTAATCTATTTTTTTCATTTTTTGGAAGTTTGCTAATAAGATCATTAGCCCTTTTTTAAAATAAATAAATAACTAAATAAGAGATCTAAATTATGTACATTATACGTGAATCACAACTTGATGCTAATGAACCTTCAATTTTGTGGGTGTGCAAGCAATCGACGAAAGCACAATTAACATCTCAATATAATTAAATAAAAGTCTGTTTAAGAATCTCAAATTGAAATACCATAACTGCTACAGCGAGTGATTTACAACAACACTACCAAACGGGAAACCCATTGAATCATCTAATAGAGGATCAGCAAAACAACTGCTTAAAATACCAAAACATCTGAAAGATTTCGTTATATTATCCGTAATAAATTATCAAAATTGCAACATCTCAGTGAAAACTACACTCAGCAAATGCTAGTTAAGATGAAACGAAGATCCCTGAGTGAAAGTCTTGGTATATCTTTAAGTAATGTCGACAACATTTGATGTGATACAAATAGCAACAGCTAGCATGTTTATTCCTCAGGTACTTGTAAAGGCACTGTTGGGCATGCAAATGTGACTTAAAGTAAATTAAAATTTAAGTTCCTTTACAGACTTCTAACTGCTAAACTACTTATATTGTATGCTACCAACACTACAAAGATAATTGGCGATACTATGACTCATTCCAGAAATAGGAAAGTATAAGATAGTTCTAATAAGATGAGCGTACCTTAACGGTCTTTTATCTCTCTCCAAGATTTATCGACAACAAAAAGTCTTACAACGACAAACTGAGATAATTTCGTTGAGCGAAGCTTGATAATTTGATGGAGGTGTTTCTATATCGAGAGATAAATCCTTTACTTCACAGTTGAATGGAGGCAAAATTTCTATGAATCCCGATAATCCTAATGAAATCTTGATAAATCACAAAAAAAACAAAACATCAGAAGGAACAAATTGTTCAGAATGACAAAAAAATTTATTAACAGTGGTAAAATGTTAATAATTAGTTCTAAAGGATTTGTAGACATACTTTGCTAGATTTGACACATATGCTGATATCTTCAATTCGATTGGATTGTGCAAGAAATTCATTCCCTTTAGGGTACCAAAAAGTGTCTATATCACCTTCATTCTTGATATAAGCTTTCCAAGGACATAGAGCATATACAAAAGAAACAAGAATTGGATTATTCATGTAAGAAAAAGAAAATAAATTCGAGTGCTTGAAATGGCAACCTTTTTGAGGAAATGATTGGATTTATTTATCATATATTTTAGACTAGCATAAATCATTTTAATTGTTCTATTTTTATCAAATTAATATGTAACTAATGTAAAATATTAAAAAGCAATCTTAACATACTCTTTTATTAAATGATTAAATATTGTGTTATTGAGTTTGATTTTGTTATACCCTATATAGTAGTATATTATGGACAAGTATAACATTTATTTGTGTTGTTATAACTTATGATGGGATGAATAATTTTGTACTAACATATGAGAAGTCCCTACACTCAGCCACAGTATTTAAGTGACTTTAACCCATTAAGAGTTCACTGCTAAAAAAACTGGGGCATGAGTGCAGTGCACCTCTCTTTCTCTTTTATCTCTCGATTTTACTATTTATATTCATACTACACTCAAGCAAATTTCTATCTAAGGATGAAGGAAGCAGCTTGTAGGACTTGGATATGTTTCTTAGCAGCCCATACAAGCTCCATAACAAGTTTAAGCTTGGATTCATGGCTAATCAAAGTAACTATCAATTTTTTCCTAAAATATGTGTTTAATTGGAAATGTAAGATCAAGGGTAATAAATTCAAATTTAATTCAACAATTGGTATCAGCCCATTGTTATGCATTTCCTTTTGAACCATGGTCATTTTTGTTGATGAATAAAGCTTTGACTTATCCATAGCATTTTACTTTATTTTTGAATTTTTTGATTCCGAACATATTTGAACAAATTGTTATTGAATAATGCATGAATGATGTTTGTGGAGTAAAGATATAAATTTTTCATGATTTTTGGAGGCCAAAATTAGGTTGTTCAAGCAAAATGGTACTGTAGCACCACTCGTAGCTTTATTAGGAGCAGAACCTCGGTATCCGCTAATGCAGAGGTGGGCTTCGGCTCTTGTAACGGCAGCTCGGAAGTTGAGACCTTACTTCCAAGCACACTCGGTAACGGTTTTGACAAACCAGCCACTCAGGCAGATTTTGCACAAACCGGAGACTTCCGGAAGGTTGGTGAAATAGTCGGTAGAGCTTAGTGAGTTTGACATCAGCTACCAACCACGAACAATAATACGGCACAGTCCTTAGCCGACTTCGTGGTCAAATGCACAGAGAGGAATGAAGAAATAGGCAATGAAAACCCAGCAAGTCCCTCTGCCCCGAGCAACGCATAGATAATCACAGTGGACGGGTTATGCGGGGACTAGGGAGCAGGAACAGGGGTTGTGCTTCTCGATCCCGAGGGAGGAAGTGCAATACGCCGTGAACCTGGAATTTGAGGCCACCAACTATCAGGCCGAATACGAGGCTGTAATTGCCGGATTGAAGCTCGCCTTGGTAGTAAAAGCAGAAGAGGTAAAACTTCGGACAGACTCTCAATTGGTGGCAAATCACTTCAACGAAAGCTTTCAAGCGAAAGGCGAGAAGATGGAAGCCTACCTTCAGAAAGTGAGGCAGCTGATAAACAAATTCCAATAAAGAAATTTCGAATGGTTGAAGTGGAACAGATCGCGAGAGGGATGAACTTTCGAGCTGATATGATAGCACTAATGGCAGCTACATCCGAACCCCCAAATGCCGAAGTCTGTTTCGTTGGAAATCAAAACCTGCTCGAGCATCGAGTAGGAGGACGAGCTGATGAGCTTATCATCGAGCAGCACCTGGATTGACCCAATTATTTCTTATCCCAATTATTTCTTATCTCAAGCAGCACCTCGCTCAGTCTCTCGAGCAGGGGTTGTGATCCTGATCGGTGAGGTGGTGGAGTCAACTCGGGACCTTTTGGGCAGAGCGGAAAAGCTGCTCAGATGATCTATGGAACTCACGAGCCTCTTCAGCCGAGAAAGAACATCACTCATCTTCTCTTGAGAAGCGAGGCCAAACTCAACAAGATTGTGGATTGAGAGTAGCTCTCTACACGAGCTAGCGTTGTTAAGGGCAGTGTTGATGCGCGATTGAAGCTCCTCCCCAATCCGATAAGAAGCAGTCCAAGATACTGCAACAACAACCAAGATAGAGTGGTGAGAAAAAATGCGACCAGATAAATCAAAGTAAAAATGTATTGAACAGCAGACGACCTAGGGTGCAAAAATGAGAGGGAATCGAAGGGATCCCTTCAGAGGCAGAAGCAGCTTACCCCCAATCTCCTCCGACAAAGAAAAACTTGCCCTTCCAGTTGCCACCAGAGGTGGGGAGATCGGTAATGGGTAATTTCAAACTGGAGGCGAGGTAGTACCAACAAGCATTCTTGGGGCTAATTTTCAATTGGTAGAGATGTTTTTTCTCCTGTTCGGGTAATACCGAGCAGGCCCCCTCGAGGTCAACTCAGCCCGAGCAGAAGGCTGGACCGATGGCATGAAGATGGCCTTACTAGGCATCAAAGCTGGTCAAGGTCGATTGCCCTAAGGCAGGTTGAAGCCTGAGCTCCCTCTTCTGCTCGAGGTCTTCAAGCCCCCGGGCATGTCCCAGACATACCGGCGACAGTACAGAGAGAATGCAAGATTCGGGCAAGGCCGGTTCGAAACGGTTTGACCCCTCCTTCTGACAACTTGACACGATGATCAATACCTGACAGACACCCTATGCGGTAGGGTGTCGTCACTGTTACCGACGGTCGGCACATGCCCCCACAGTGTCATCATTTCATACGCGCATGCCCGGTACCATCATTAGGCCGCGGAAACCTCTACCCACCTAACATCCCGCATTCCCAGGGTGTGCCGCGATAATCTCGGCTGTCAAAGGGGCCCAGACACCATTAATACTGGGACTGACTGTTCTAAAAAAAAGCGGGAAAACAAATGGATAAGTATCGATCAAAGTGGAAGTTATAGGGGTTCTTTACTTTTTTTAGATTAATCTTCTTCTTTCCTCATCTTGTTTCTCGAAACCCTTTTTGACTATTTATACTTTTATCCGAAATCACCTTATTTATCCGGTCTCTCAAACAAAGAGGGATACAAAAAGAATTACCCAATTACTCGACTTGAGTGTCGAAGGGTTTTCGTCGGAAAACACCCGGCGACCTCGACCTTGTTTTTGTGAGCACAGGTCCAAGGAAATCGCTGTTCCGGTGAATAGAGGAGAATTGAGATTGGCAAGGATTCCTACTCGAGCATACTGTGAGTAGAAGTTTATATCCCTACTCAAGAGCAAGCAGAAAACAGCATCAACATCTCTTCTACCGATGGCTCACCCAAGTTACACTACCTCCACAACACATACAAACCGGACAAGACCCTCCACCCATTAGGGTTCAACTGTCTTGGGCCAGCCAAGTCTGGACAGAACCCGAACGAAGTAAGGTTGAAGAGGCAACCTAACCCCCCACTTGAAACATTCCAAATATAGGGTGACATACCCTCGGGGAGGACGGCTAGGCATATCACCCTTACTTGGGTGCACGCAGGTCCACACTAGCCGAGTATATGGCACGTGTCCCTGAGCCGATCTAGATCCGAGTGTGAAGTCTCACACCTCATAAAATCAATGACGAACCACCCAGCCTCCGACCTTTGTATAACCCTCTCCCCTTGTTGCGGCCGAGTCTCCCCCGCAACCACGACCCCTTCAGGACTTGGGTCTCTCACCATGACCATCCTATTCGACTTAGAGTCACTGGAAGAAGATGATTCTTCAGACGACATCCGACAGGGTTGTTGTGTGTCGGACATATTTTTATGGACACAATCTACCAAATGGGAACCGAAACCCGTAAAATGGAAAACAGAAGCAAGAGAGAGGAAGTTTATACCGAGATAGATTTGACGACGGGAGATGGTAGCGACGGCAAGGAGGCAAATAAGAAATACTTGGAGGCAATTGATTCTGATTTAAGCAAAGATTGAAAACAGAAGGCACAGTGAAGAAATTGAGGATTTTTAAAAGGGAAAGCACGTCTTGTCAACAAACGACACGCCTCTCAAGGGATGCGACTGTTCAAGTAACCGCCTCTTCAAAATTCAAACGAATGGCCTGGATCCATCCACGCGTCTTGCATTAAATATGAAATGACATAAAAGTGGACAGCTCAGCATGAGAAGATAAAAAAGCGGGGAAGCCGGCCCAAACAAGAAGTTTCCAGCTATGCCTCGCTTCACTCTAAAGACTAGAAAATGAGGGACTGGTGTTTGGGTAATACCGAGTAGGTCCCCTCGAGGTCAACCCAACCCGAGCAGAAGGCTGGACCGCTGGCACGAAGACGGCTTTATTAGGCGTCAAAGCTGGTCAAAGTTGATTGCCCCAAGGTTGGTCGAACCCCGAACTCCCTCTTTTGCTCGAGATCTTCAAGCCCCCGAGCATGTCCCAGACATACCGGTGACAGTACGGGAGAATAGAAGATTCAGGTAAGGCCGGTTTGAAACGGTTTGACCCCTCATTCTGACAACTTGACACGATGATCGATGCCTGACAGACACCCCATGCGGTAAGGTATTGTCACTGTTACCGACGATCGGCACACGCCCCCACAGTGTCATCATTTCATACGCGCATGGTCAGCACCATCATTAGGCCGCGGGAACCCATACCCACCTGACATCCCCCATTCCCAGGGTGTACCGCGATAATCCCGGCTGTTAGAGGGACCCAAACGCCATTAATGCAGGGATGGCTGTCCGCGACAAAAAATGACGGGAAAACAGAAGGATAAGTATCAGTCGAAGTGTAAGTTGTAGGGGTTCTTTACTTTTTTTGAGATTCTTCTTCTTCTTTCCTCATCTTGTTTCCTGAAACCATTTTTTGACTATTTATACTTTTATCCAGAAATCACCTTATTTGTCCAATCTCTCAAATAAGAGGGATAGAAAAAGAATTACCTAATTACTGACTTGAGCATCGGAGGGGTTTCGCCGAAAAAACACCCGACGACCCCTGGCCTTGTGTTTATGAGCATAGGTCCAAGGAAATCGATGTTCCGGTGAATAGAGGAGAATTGAGATTGGCAAGGATTCTTGTTCGAGCATACTGCGAGCAGAAGTTTGTAACCCTACTCGAGAGCAAGCAGAAAATAGCATCAACACATTGTGTACACATTTAGTCTCGATACGGACATTTTGAATTGCAGTATTTTAGCTTGGCTTCAGTGTGCTTTCTTGAGACATTTGGTTTCAGTCTCATTATGGTGATAAGAAGGCACATATTCTTTAAGACATTTTGGCACTAGTCTTATTATGGTAAAATTGATACTCGCTTCTTGATATATTTTGATCTAGTCTCATTATGGTTATAAATAAGCGATAGCCTAGGAGACATTTTGGTTTCGTCTCATTTTGCTAGACATGTGTACTTTATGGAAATAAGTACATTGATCATATTTTCATAATTATACTTGACACTACTATTTAGTCATGTGTTTATGAGTGTCTTATTGTGTGGAGTATCCTATCGATGCACACACAATGCACACATAATTTGATATTTGTGATACATTTTAGACTTGTTTATGTTTAAGTGCTTACTCACATTTGACCTTTTGTTATAGTCACATATCGATTAATTCGGTTGTTTTCAAAATATTTTATTTTTTAAAGCTATCATTATAATGACTTATGTCGTTTAAGTAGGAGATTGTAGGATTTATTTCTCATATATTGTAGACTAGCATAAATCATTTTAATTGTTCTATATTTTATAGAATTTATACGTGACTAATGTCAAATATTAAAAATCAATCTTAACAAACTCATTTATTAAGTGATCAAATATTGTGTTAATGAGACTGATTTTGTTATACCCTATATAGTATTATATTATGGATAAGTATAACATTTAATTATATTATTATAGCTCATAATGGGATAGGCAATTTTGTATTAACATATAAAGGGTCCCTGCGCTCAGCCACAGAATTTAAGTGATTTCAGCCCATTAGGAGTTCACTGTTGAAAATTCTAGGGCATTAGTGCAGTAATACATCTCTTCCTCTTTTATCTCCCAATTTTACTATTTATATTCACATTACACTCAAGGAAATTTTGATCCGAGGTGAATGAAGTAACTTGCAGGACTTAGATATGTTTCTTGGCGGCTTATACAAGCTCCATAACAAGTTTCTAAGGTGTGGATTGAATCTCGGAGTTTCCTACTAGTATTATCCATGACATTATGATTATGTATCACATGTCCACTAAAGAGGTAGCCCAAACTTGTACACTATCAAAGAGATGGAATTTAGTAAAAAAAAAATCATGCCCAATATTGGCTTTTGATATAATTGACTGCATAGGACCAACTTTGGATCCTAATATCTTCATACATGGATAAAGAAAAGATGTTTAAAAAATGTATAGAGGAATTTGTAAGTACATTGATTTGTTACTTCTTCAATCCTTTGAGCTTACATTTAGTATATAAAAGTTTACGTTATTAATATGTCCGCCTGATGTTAAAAAATTAGTTTATTTTTGTTGATAAATGGATAGGTTTTGCAGTTGAGAATAAGGCAAAAGAATTGGAATTCAAAGTCCTAACATATAGAAATTCAATATACACTTTCTCTCAAACAATCTTTCTGCCAAATTAATAACCACTTTACATCTAGGTAGTTACAAGTTAAAGCAACCCTCTAATACTGCAGGGTTCTTTTCACTCAAGAAGCTAATACTAGACAGAGTTGGTATTAGTGAATGGATGGTTCAGAAACTTACTAGTGAATACCCTTTGCTTGAAAATTTGTGTTTTCCATGTTGCTGGGGTCTAGAATGTTTGCGTATCCCTAAGTTATTCAAACTTGATGTATAACTATACTTATATAAGTTGTTAAAATTGAAATTGATATTCCAAATATTCAAGAATTTACTCTTAGATTTAGAAAGAGTCCAAGGCCTTCCGCATGTCACATAAGTGGGTGTGCATTTTTAAGAACTTTAAATTTGGAGAGTAATACTTTGAAAGACTGTGAGCTTCATACTCTTATCTCAAAACATACTCTGATTGAGAATTTGTCTATAAGTGACTGTAATTTCTGTTGAATTAAATTTGAATTTATTGCCCTTGATCTTAAATTTCCAATTAAACATATATTTTAGGAAAAAATCGAGATTTACTTTGATTAGCCATGAATCCAAGCTTAGAAACTTGTTATGGAGCTTGTTTGGGTTGCTAAGAAACAGATCCAAGTCCTGTAAGCTACTTCCTTTACCTCAAAATTTTTCTGAGTGTACTATGTATATAAACAGTAAAATCGAGAGAGAAACGAGGAAGAGGGGTGCATTGCACTCATGCCCCAATTTTTTCAACAGCGAACTCACAATGGGCTGAAGTCATTTAAATAATATGACTGAGTACAGGGACCCCTCATGTGTTAGTACAAAATTATCCATCCCATTATCATCTAACATAAGATAGAGTAATTTTCTCTTTTACAAATAAGTATTTAACATCAATTGGCTTTAAGAGTTGAGGAACTCCCTGTATTATGAGAGAAAGAAACAGCTGCAGAACTATCACAGTATATCTGGTAAGGTAGAGTTGCCCAATATGTACTATACTGTATTAAGAAGGGTATAGTTTTTTTTCTGTAATTTTATTCTCTTCTGGAGTCCTAAACATTGTGTATTGAGCTTCTATTCCACATTCCTGGAGAAATCCAGCAAAAAGTCCAGGATTACATCGAGTTTTATCATATCGGACATAGTACTCACCACCTCTATATGATCTTACTGATTTAATCCTTTTGCCATTTTAGAGCTCAACATTAGCCTTAAAGACTTGAAAAACAGATAATGATTCAGACTTTTCAATAAGAAGCTCAATATGAACATAATGAGAAAAGTCATCGATGAATATGATGATGTACTTATAACCATCTATAGAAGTAGGAGTAAACCTCCCATAGATGTCTGTATGTATCAACTCCAGACTTGTTGACTTCTTCAAATTCTCTCTTTTCAAGTTTTGGTAGTAAATTTACCTTTGACGCAATCAACATAAATGTCAAAATAAGAAAATTCTAGATTGTGGAGAATATCATCTTTGATGAGCCTTTCCATCATTTATTTGGAAATGTGACCTAACTGTTTATGCCACAATATAAAGAAATTTTCATCAACCCTTTTGCAATTAGAGCCAATAACATTTATAACATCAGTATTGGATGACGATTCAGCAACATAAGAAAATAAATCAATCATATATAAGCTATCATATAGAGTGTCAAAACCAACAAGCTCTGAGTTACGGAATAACTAAACTTTTCTGTCACTAAAATGAAAAGTATAACCACATCTATCCAAAATAGATACAGATATTAAGTTTCTTCTAATAGAAGGAATATAAGTTGTATCTAATATATCCAAAAATTGGCCTGTTGCTAGGTGTAGTCTGACAATTCCTATACTTTCAACTCTAACCTTTACTCTATTGCCTATATATACAATTAGCTCTTTTACATTAAGCTTTCTCATGCTTTTAAATTATGTAAGGAATTTTTTATATTAACGGTCGCACTAGTATCTAACCGCCAAGTATTAGAAGGAATATCAATAAGATTGGATTCAAAGCCCACAAAAGCTACATGAATACCTTTTATATCCATCCATACTTTGAATCCTCTGTATTCAGCTTTCTTATGCCCAAATTTCTTACAGAAATGACATTTTTCCTTAAAGCTTTCAGAAGTGGAATCGAAGCGTAGAAGATTTTCCATGTGAAGTTTGATTTCCAAACTTCTTCTTTTTAAAAAAACTTATTACTACCCTTCGAAGAGCTTTTCTTTGTGCTCCCACTCTTTTTAGTAGTGGCCATCATAGCAGTGTAAAATTTTCCCTTCTTCATTGATTCCTCTTCTTGAACTACATAGCGAGTTAACTTATTGATATTCTAAGTGTCTCTCCGAGGGTTGTATTCACTTTAGATTGTCGAACTATGGTGGAAGAGATTCAAGAATTTGGAATACCAGGTAGTCATCAGATAAACTAATATCCATTTCTTTCAAATTTTTATGGTAACTAGTAATTTTGAGAATATGCACTCTCACCCCATAAACACCATTATACTAGGTATTAGCAAGCGGTCTCAAAAGTTACCATTTTCAACTAAAAATTATGAAAATTTTGGACTTAAATAAAGAATTTTCAAAATTATAGCCACTGTTTATAATAATAAAACATTAGACCCAAATTGTGAATAAAATAAATTTCTAGTCTCTATTCTAATTTCTCAAAAATTAAAGGCTAAAATAATATTGAGAGAATATTATGGTTACA
>CM046813.1:26450117-26539067 GCA_025617385.1 Murraya koenigii
TGTCGCAATCCACCATGTCCTTAGCAACCATACTCGAGAGCATAATATGTTCTTCCCGAATAAAGCTGCATGACGTTGGATATTAAAAGAAAACCTTTTGTTGCAGTTCAAGTGAAAAAGGAAAGATAAGAGAGGGAGAGTCTTAGGGCAATTGGATGTATTTAATGTGTCTATTGATGCATGTATCTACGCTCTACTTTTATATTTTAATTTCAAAATCTTTAATTGGTTTCTCTCAAATTCTTTTATTCATTCATTCAGATGAAATGATATCATGATATGATTAGGAGTATTTGAAAAAGTAAATAAAGAATCACATGTCATAATCAAAATAATTTCACGATAAAAAAGGACAATAAAAAATACATATGAATATGCACATTTTGTTTTATCATACTTAAGTATGGCCAACGGGCCGGACGACACGAGGCACGACACATGCACCACATGAGCACGGGCACGGCACATGCACGAAAAAGGCACGGATACGGCACAACAAGAGTTATATTTGGTTTGTTCAGAATAATTTTTAAATTGATGTATGTTACATTATTATGTAACTTAGTAAGATCCATTTTATACACATTTTAGTAATAATAATCTTACACATATCAATACTTGAACTTAATTTGAGTCTCAATATTATGCGTAATTTATTTATCATATAATAAACATAAAATTACTAGTCTACCATTAAACAAATTAGTAGAGCTTCAAAACATGAGTTAAAATTTAAAAGAATACTCTTTTGTGACTTGACTTAACTTGGACAATTTATGAAAATTTAAAATTTAAAAGTTTAATTAAATTATTTGATCACATGCTTTTGACACTTACTTTTAGTTTTTGTAATAAAAGATGGAAAAGCAACTTTGACTCTTTCTTCTTTTCTTCTTTAGTTTCTTGATATCTTTCTTTCTAAATTATTTATTTTGGAGGTTGTAAAAAGTCTTTATTGCGGTGGTTCATTGTCGCATTTCTAATGATAATAGATGGATTGGGAGACATGCTTGAATGCCATTCTTTATCTTGTTGTTTATATATAGTTTGTTGTTCTGAGTTTTTTTTTCAATATAATTTTATTTTAGAGAGGTTAATATATTTCACAAAATAAAAATGGACAATTCTTCATAGATTTTATTTTATTTTTAAGTTTTATGTGGTGGGGTGTATGAAAAAAATGACAGATTAAAATTATTATAAAATTTTCAATGGAATCAATTTAGTAGTAGGTTTGGTAAGATAAAATGAAGGGTCAAACTCAAATACCTCTCTTGAAAAATAGAAAATTCAATGTTAATGGATTGGTTTATATATGGATTTATTATTCAAATTTAATCAATTATTTTTTTATTTTTCTTTATTTGTTTAAAACTATATGTCACCTTTATATTTAACTTATTAAAAAATTAAAATATTATTTTTTTAAAGTATTAAAATCTAATTTTGTATTGCAGTTATTATTGAAATTAACATCTTTATTCGATGTTAAATAAATAATTTTATATATTATAAAACTCATTATCTAATAAATGTGTGATCCACGAGAATTATAATTCAAATTAAAATTCAAATGTCAGATTTATTTATATTTTTTATTCTTTTACAATTACAATTGTAATTGTTATTATTTCATGTAATTATATATATATAAAGAACCATTTATCAAATCATGTGGAATTCAACATAACAAATGCCATGTCATTTTTTCAAGAAATCAGATATACTTCAAGTCGTCTACATTCTTGCTACTCAAACTATGTGTCATTCGTAATTAAAACAAAAGCCCAATGCATGCTACTTGTGCATGTCAGTTAAATGAATGAATCAGATGACTTGTCATTTGAACATTTTTTAGGAGTGATATGTCGACCTCTACCGAAGCTATAAATGATGACTCATCTATCATGTACATTTATGAATATTGTTTACACAATAATGACATGTTTCTATTTTTTTTTAAGGCACCAATGATGCAAAGAGAAAGGTTATTATAATTTTTTTCTAAAAATTTTATGTGGTTGGGTGAACGGATAAATTATTAATTAAAATTATTTTAAATTTTTTCAATGGTGTTCTAGTGGCATATTTAAAATATATGAGTGAAGTATCATGCATATGATATCACCAATTAGCTCTAAATCTTAAAAAAAATATGGGTCAAGAATCTTGAAGCCCAGAGACTTCTGTGAACAAATGGGTCAAAGGCCCATTTCTACAGGGTGGAACTTCAAACCCCAATCTTGAAGAAAAAATAAATTAAATGAAATTTCTCAAAATTTTTACTTCTTTTTTATTAGTGAAATCTCTCAATTCAAAATCAGAATATTGTTCATTTCTCTTTTCTTGTCTCTAGATTCTTAAAATCAAATCTATTATTACTTGTCTTTTCCTTTACTATCATGATGACATCACACTGTAATGAAAAATTCATAAATAACTCAAAGATAAAAGTAACAAGTATAAAAGTTGTGATGATTTCTGTTGTTCTTAGAGTATAATTTTGATCACTTAATAGTTATATTTATGTTTTCTTTTTAACAAAAATAAAATAAAAATACAGCCATGAACATAATAAGTAAGCTAGTTGAAATAAATAGTGAATTTTGAGGTTAATATCTTGGTAGTTCAAAGAAATTTTGGTACAAGAAATGAATTTCCATAGTATTGTGTAAGTATCATATGTTTATATAAGTGTATTGTTATTTGACCACAGGCAAAGATAGCCAACTGACCAAGGTATATCCTATAAGAGAACTAACTAAGGGAAATTTTCGTTAAATTTTTTATTACAAATAACAATAAATTTTTTTTTTCTAAAAAAAAAAGAACACAAAGATGCCCAACCATACATTTACTATCAAATTATTTATGCTATTTACAAACAAAAAAAAGAATTATTTTGAGGTAGTTGATGAAGATTTAAAAATTTTTAAATATAAAAACAAGGTAGACCTTGTTATAAATGACAATAAATAACTGTTAATTTTATTTATTTATCTTATATTAAATCATTTAATTGAGTAGATAGTTTCATAAATTTAAAAAATAAGGTGATCTTTTCATCATTTTAAATAAAAGTTAAGAAAAGTAATATTTAGATTTTTTTATTTATCTTATCGATTCCCATTTTTTAATTAACCATATAATAATAATTGAAATTAAGAGCTACTAAGATAAATAAAGGATTCATACATGATATATCATTACTAAATAATTAATGATCACTTGCTGAATTTTGTGCAGAAAATATGGTGATAAATTAATTATATAAAGTGAACATTTCCAAACAGAAAAAATAAAAAAATGCATATGCAAAATATTTAATTAGTTTTTTATTCAAAAAAATATTTAGTTAGTTAATTACAAGAAAGAAGAAACAAGCTGTCGAAAACAAAACAAGAGTTGGCAAAAATTCATAAAAATACAACGGTTGCTGACTCGCTGGCGGGAGATAAACCCTAGGCCGCAATTGAGAACAGCCAGTTCCTGCTTCCCAATTCAATATTATTTATGAGTTTTTACTCTCTCTCTCTCGCTCTCTCTCTGCCTCGATGACTTTGCTTTACTTTTTATCTCATTCAGTACTAATGAGTTATATTTATGCTTTCAACAACCATTCCTCAAATCTTCTTCTCTTCCCCATTCCCTTTCCTTTGCCCCATTCATGGTTTCCCATTTGTCTCTCCGTCTGCCCCACTTCCTCTACTCGTAAGCTCCACCTTCCAGTCTCTATATGCATACATATTGCGTTGTTGGATGTGGGATTGTTAAGAATTTAGTTTTTCATTTCTGCAAAATTTGATTTTGAGTTCACGCAGTGTGCACTTTGTTAAGGTTTGACGTATCAATGATTTTGATTCTTGAACTGGATAATTGGGTTCATTTTTTAAATTCTTTTTTAAGGAGTATATTATAATTTAGATTTTAGAGCAAGAACTTATGTGGGTTTGCCTTTTTATTTCTTTTAATTTATAGTTTTTCATCTACATATCATTCCGGCAAGTAAGCTCATGGGTCTCAAGTCTATTATTTTTTCATTTTGAAAATAAGGTTTTCAATGAAGATACGTCGTATTATGCTGTTGGTGCCAGTTAGTTTAATATAGAAGAGATTTGGTGTTGGAGCGTTGCTCAATGGCTTTTGTTTTACAATATTTAGTCACATAAAGAAAATCTCTTATTAAGTAGTCTTGAATTTACTGGTGCTTTACATTCATTTGAACATGATTGTTAAGCAATATTCACTGTTTTCATAGTTAACAAGTTGGAAATTTCCAGGAAAGAACTTCGAGTTGGGAGGGCGATCATCCCGGTGAACTGAACGTACCCCAAACTAAAGCGGAACATACTAGTGTTTTTGTGTTTATTACTTTTTTCTATTACACTGTTTCATTTTTCTTTGAATTCCAGATTTGTGAAGCTTGTGATTTGATTGCTCTCCTTGTTTTTGTTACAATCAATCTTTTGGATCAGAAATTAGACGCAATATAAATGCAAATGTACTCAACTCATCTGGGATTAATGGAAAGGAACAAGAAAAATATCTCTTTTCAAAGAATAAGTCTTCACTTGAACTTTTGTTTCAATATTATACCACTTCTAGTCAATTGGCTGGAAGTGGTGCGGAGCTTGCAATGGCTTTGAATGGGAAGGATGTCCATGAATGGCATAAATGTATAGCTTATGGAGTATGCTCATACCACCTTGCTACATTAACACTGTTTTTTTAACTGACATAGCTCAGTCTTGATATTGTTTGGTTGGTGATCTATACTCATTTTGGTAATCTATACATTTACATGTTTCTGCTCATATCTCCTGTAATTTGCCTTGAACAATCATTACAGTGGTATCTAAGTTGAGTCGAGGTGGAACATTCTTTATCAATTATCAATTATTGGAAGCCATGAGAAAATGGAAGAAGAATCATTGACTCGTATGGCTCTTCAGGTAGCAGTTTATGCTTTATTAAAAATGGCAATTGAAGAGGAGAATTTGCTCTCTCAAGATCGTGACAACAATCATGCTCCAGTTAAAGAGATGTGAGTGCTCAAGGACTGGAGAAAAATTAAATTAATTATTATTTTTGGTTAATATTTCATTTTTATGGAAAATTATTTCCATGAGTAGCTTTGTGGAGTTAATTTAAATTTAGATTATAAGTCTGTCTTAACATATGCTGTGATGTCTTAGTATTTTTGTGCAGTTATCATTTAAATGCCAATTATCAATGATAACTATTTTTCCTCTTTATTTGCTTCAGCTTGTCCTCTAAGATGATGACGGCAGGAGAGTTCATTGAAAATCAATTGAGAATGAGGCATTTGGAATTGGTACAATGGTTTAGAATTGTGGAATTACCTCGTATTGCAGGTTTTCTCAATTCTTTATTAAAGAAGTGGTCCATAGAATATGCAGGAAGGTTTGCTCAAAAACCTCAGCCTTTAGCTTAAACTTTTCGTCTGTCAGATGATAACTTCCTTTCCAATCAATAACGTATTTTTGCATATGCTAATGATATTCCAATATTTGTGCCTATGCATGAGAGTTCATGTTTTTTTCTGATGCTATTCATTTATTATTCAACTATCAGGAATTTCAGCTTAACAGAAAAACATTCAGTGGTGTTGTAGGGATAACTGTAGCAATCAGCTGCTATGCTGCAATAGGGAAACTGGGTCCTGGGCTTATTTTCAGTCCCATGTTTAAAATGTCAATTGAGGATGGATCAATAGAGTTAATGGATATTTCATTTAGTTTTGTATCTGTGGACAAGCTGCATCAATTAGCTACTGAGGCAGGATTTGAACCAAGACTTCCTCTCCCATTTTGGCAAAAAGGTCCTGCCCTGCAATAATATTGAGGAGCTACAATTTTGGATTGGGTTGGCTCAGAAGAAACTATTAGTCGCATTCCACTGAGAGAGTGTACTTTTAGAGACCCAAACTTTGCATGAAAAGGTTGGTTCTATTTTTTACGCATGTCACTGTTTTTAAGGACTTTGCTCAGTGGTCTATTTGGTCTATGTCTTTCATTCAATTGGAATTGCCTTCTCCCATCTTCACACTTGTCAACCAGGATGTTATGGATACCAATTTGTATATTCTGTATTTGATCAGTTGACTTGAACTTTAAATTTTGACAGGTTCAAGCAGATAGTTTGGTTATTCTAGGACTTTTTGTATATTTGGGAAGAATGACTAGAAAATTTTTATTGAGTAAGGGCATAAATGATCTTGATGAGATGGTTAAGGACTTCCTCAGGTAAAATAATTCATAATGTTTTGGTATATCTCTAAAACTAAGATGCATGTAGGTCAAATAATGCTTTGCCTACAGCTACTTGGAGTATGGCAGTCTTTTCATTTACTCAGAGATTTCTTCCATATCAGTGTATCAACTCTTCATGAAGGTAAGCTTCCATCAATTTTATTGGAACCGTAACTGCAAAATGAAAATTATTTGAATGTGTTAAAAATTCATCTTTACAGGTTGTAACTGATGAAATCGGGTGGTTTGACTTTTAATCCGTCCTTCTGCAAGCAAGAGAGAAGGTCCAAACATCAAACCATTCAAGCAGAGAAGGAAATTATTCTATCAAATGTTTTTACTGTTTGCTATAATGTGTTCTCTGGGTTTGCTTACTTCACTCATTCTGCCCAACAGCCCTTGGAGGCTAAATTGCTAGCTTTCTTGCTCCGGAGGTAGCCAAAAATATCTTGTTCACTTTGAAGCTTTACATGTTCTGAATTTGGCATTCAAGTCGCCCAACAACTAGTTTCTAATATATGGTGCTGTCTTTTTCTCCCCCATCCCAGCCAAAGCCTGCTAACAGTTTGCCTAGATGACTACTGGGCTGCTTATGATATATCAAGGTATGTTGGTGCCTGGAGTGATATTTTGTGTATCTGTACAATGACTGAAGATGGGTAGTGATTGCATTTCTGTTTATGTTCTCTAGTAGTGGACTGCTAAAGAATTCAGAAATAGGGTCTTCTGATCGCATACCATCTTTAGGAACTAAAAGCACAAACAGGTTCTCTGCAACTCTTGAAGCAAAAGTAAAGCCAACTGACTTGGTGACATGGGGAAATACAAACAATAAATCTCAACATCGATTTAGTTTGAGAAAGGTACGGCTAATTGGTAATGATAGTTTATGCCAGGTTAGTATACGTTACTTTCGCTAGGTAACTGGTAATGGTAGTTTATGCCAGGTTGGTATACATTACTTTCGCTAACCCAAGCATCCATGTGAAGCTGTTTTTGGTTGCGAACATAATTTTAATTGAAAATTGGGACAATCAACAGTTGCCATGGGATCTAAAAATAAGGGAAATATGAGAAAAA
Source organism: Murraya koenigii (assembly GCA_025617385.1). Classification (NCBI taxonomy): domain Eukaryota; kingdom Viridiplantae; phylum Streptophyta; class Magnoliopsida; order Sapindales; family Rutaceae; genus Murraya; species Murraya koenigii. Next base: position 26,457,470 of record CM046813.1, read on the forward strand.
CATGTACCATGCTTGGTTGTATTGGGAGAATAGAGAAATTTGGTGTCCAAGTGATTTTTTCTCGAATCACTATATTGTGAGAGAGAGGCAGACCAGTTTTTGTTCGTCTTGGTGGCGTCTCATGTTTGCCTCGCACTCAGATTTGTAATGGCAGGACAGCAGCTCAGCAAGGGCCTTTATGGAGAGGACCTATGCTGCCAAATCAAATACCCAGCAAGAAGATGTAATTATGAAATACAGCATCAAATTGATGTCTACTAGCACGGTAAAGACTGTTCCTTGCTTATTGTCAACAATATGATTTTTGGTGAAACTTCGTATAATGTGAATTGTTTAATAAGATGCATAGATGGGGACTCGATTGCTCTTTGTAGATATCATGACGTCTCTGGAACTACTCCTAAGGCAGTTGAAAGGCCGCATGATTACAATGAGGGAAAGAAGGAAGATAAAAAGAACCATAAATGATATTGCTACAGTCATCCCAATCATAATTCTAATGCTACTTCCTGTAAGTGCTTATTTTATCCTCTCTTTATTGTAATCTCCATAGTTAATCACAAATGACAGAGACAATGTAGCTAAACAGAAATTTTTCCTTTTGTTTTGCCCTAATGAATTGCAAAGTGAACTAATATCTGACTGTTCATGTAAGAATTTTCCACAGTAAAGCTGCCTTTGCTGGAAATGTATCATGTCTTGATATATTTATAATAGGTTCAACATTGTCAAATTTGATGATATGTATAAATGGAGAGGTGTGTTAGGAAGCTTTACAAGAGACTCGTACTTGTAACTATTTGCCTCTTTCTGCAGAATCATCATCTTCTTAGTTATCGTATCTCCCTTTTCCTAGAAATAATTAAAGGATCCATGTAGGCACAAAGAGCAAGGATAATTTGTCCCCTAGGAAATGATGCCATATAAGCTCAATTTTTTATTCTATTTTATTTTTTTCCTTATTTTTTCTTTCCCTTTTGAGATGATAATCCTAGTATGTTATAAGAGGTATAATTGGTCGCTGTTTTTCCTTTCCTTTCTAATTTTCTGGCTAAGTTGCAATTGGCCGTAATGGCATGTAAAAGTATGGCAAGCATTAAGAAGGAACTGCAGCCTTCAGCAAATTTAAAGACCAAATTAAGGTCCTAGTTTTCATTTGGCTCGATTTCTTTCAATGATAGACAGGAAGCTGGTTTATTAAAGTGTGATAGATTGCATGTCTAGTAACTTTTATTGTTACATCATCTTATTGTCTCATTTACTTGGAATATTTCTTTTTTTCTTTTTATTTTTGGTGCCACGCCTCTGTATCTCTCAAAGACACATTTTGCGTTCTTGCCTGTCCTTAAATACGTGGCAGTTTGAATTATGAGGTTATAATAAGGAGAGTTTTATCACAGCATCATGAAAACAATTATCGAAGATCTGATTGCATCTTCTCTCATTTTTCATGACTAGTTATCTGCCATAGGCCATGCTGCAATGCTAGCAGCCATCAAGAAGTATATGCCATCTATGGTAAATCTTGTTCTCTTCCAATTAAGGAACACTCTTTGGCTCTCTTTCTCTCCTACTAATTCTATTTCCACTGTCTATTATTAGATCCCTTCTCCATATTCTACAGAGCGGCTGGATGTTGTGAAACAACTAGAGAGAACTAAGAAGATGGAAGTTCAGTCATGGGGCGACCTGGAAGATCCACACATAATGCCATGACTCATAGTTTGTATAAAATCCCGTTGGCTAAGAAATTTTGTGCCTTTGCTGCTTATTCTTTGCAATTTCACGGAATTATTATAAGTTCTCGCTTTCAAATATTGTAAATATATGGATATATACATATATACCGGGAAATGGAAATGCATCCTGTATATACAGTTTGTCAAATCCATTTGAAGATGCACTAAGCTGTTCAAATTCGATAGTGCTTGTAGTAGACTATCTCAAAATATATATGTAAAACTTAAATGTTCGTTGGTTGCATTCTGGTGACTGCTTTTGAGTCTATAAAAGCTAAAGCTTTATTGCAGACTTGCAGCGGAAGTCAAGTTTCATAAGGTCACCATATGGTTCCAACGGCCTCTTTAACTCCAAAGAGTAAAGGAAACAGGGTCATTCAGCTGAGCAATTGATTTAAGGTGAATTTAAATCTATTTGGAATAATGTAGCGTGTTTGGGTAATATCGGGTAGGTCCCCTCGAGGCCACTCCAGCTCGAGCAGAAAACCCGACCGCTGGTACGAAGATTGCCTTACTAGGCGTTAAAGCTGGTCAAGGTCGGGAAGTTCAGAACGGGTCGAGCCTCGAGCCCTTTTGCCTGCTCGAGGTCTTCGAGGCTCGGTCCGTCAAAGATGGTCAAGGTCGAGGAGCTCAAAGGCTGCTCGAGGTCTTCAAGTCTTCCGAGCACAACTTAATCATGCCAGTTATAGCATAGAGGAAATGCGGGACCCAGATACAGTTGGTTCGAGACAGTCTGACCCATACGCCCGACATCATGATCTGACCATGTGAACTGTACCCACTAGACGGTCGCGCATCCCCAGGGAATATCACTCTAATCCCGACTGTCAGAGGGGCCCAGACACCACCGACGCGGGAACAAATGGTCTCAGAGAGAAAGGGCGAGAAAAATGGAGAATAAAAGGAAACGGACGGGTAAGTTCATTGGGGTTTCAAATTTTGCATGCACTCTTCTTCTTCTTCCCCTTCTCCACTTTGATTTTTCGGGAGATTTATTATTACGAAAGGAGGGCAAAAATACCCTTCCATTCTTCCGGTCTCTCTAACTAAGAGGGATACGAAAAGAATAATCCGATTACTGACTTGAGCGTCGGAGGATTTTCGCCGGAACAACACCCGGCGACCCTTGACCCTGCTTTCTGTGAGTACAAGTCTGGAGAGACTCCCGATTCGGTGAAGACAGAGGATGTGGGGATGAAGCCCGGAGACCAAGAACACCGAATGTTGTCGGGAGGGAAGAGACGAACCTTGAAGAAAGGGGATCCCGTCAGCACTTGCAGGATACAACACCAACCTTCCGCGCGGAGGAGTTGGAGGGAGAAGTACGGAGGTTGGAACAAGTTGTGGAGGACCTTCAGGGAAACGGGAAAAGCCCAAGTTGGAGGATAATGTTGGACAACGAGTCTCCACTCTCGGCGGAGATTATGGGCGTCACGATCCCACGTGACTTCCGTTTCTCGGATTTGAAGTTTTCAGGGAAGAGTGATCCGTTGGTGCACATAGAGTGGTTCAACGACATGATAGGAGTACATGGCCTGTCATCAGCCCAGAGATGCAGGGCCTTTCCACTCACTTTTGAGGGAAGAGCAAGAGAGTGGTACCGCAGGCTGCCACGGGGAAGCATCCTAAGCTTTGAACAGATGTGCAGAGAATTTGCAGAGCAATTTCGGGGCGCGGTAACCCCCGAAGATGATATGATGGAATTTTCGGAGATAAGGCGAGAGGAGGGAGAACCCTCGGGAGTTTGTCAAGAGGTACCACAGATCGATTGTAGATCCGGGTGCGTTTAACCATCCCAAGAGTTGAGGGTTGAAAGGCGGAATCGGGATGGGAGACCATGGTACAATTCACTGAGTCCTTGATCCATTCATATTCGAATGCATATGAGCAGGTGAAGATGGACATGGTCATCGAAGAGGAAAAAGCTGCAAGTTGAGAAGTGAGCAGGCGGTGGAACCGAGAGGAAAGAAAAGGAGGTCCTGCCGGGAGCGTTGACTTAAAGTGATGAGGGACCAGGGTTATTCCTCTGACCACTTACGGAGAGCTCCCGCCGCGGATGATTCCGTGCCACCCGCGAGTCTCGGTAGGGATTACGAGGAATCTGGCGTCACGGCGACCACCCATCCCATGACCCGACCACTAAGCAAACTGCGATGAACCACAGCAGAGCGGTGTCCATTGCCACCGCAGCTTCCAATCAGGCGTCTGGATGGTGGACCCCACGAAGCTTCCCAGAGATCGAGGCGATCTGGATGGTGGAGCGAGAATCCAGCCTACAGGCGATACACGAGGTTGAAGATATCTCTGAAGAGATACTTCAAGTGGTAGGAGGCGAGGACTGCTGAGCCCCGACACCGATGGCCAAGTCGGTCGGCAAGCGAGACAAGGGACGGTTACTGCGGCTTCCACGGTGACCACGGCCATTCAGCGTCACAATGCTGGGATTTGAAGAAGCGGTGGAAGATGCGGTTAGAAATCGGTATTTGGACGAGTTCATTGAAGGAGGACATCCGGTTGTCGAGCAACAACCGGAGGAAGATGATCGAGCTTATGAAATAGACTTGGAACCACGCATTCTGAGGGTGATCTCGGGAGGGCCACGATGGCGGGGAAATTCAAATAGGGCCGAAAGAACTATTGCGAGATATCTGCATGCTAGCCGAGGAGGTTACGTTCGCTGCACTGCTGCAAAAGGCTAAGATCGACAAGTGCCCATCGTGTGGACGGAGGAGGAGCGAAGAAGGGTGCAGTACCACGTGAGGATGCCTTGGTCGTAGAGGCAAACATTGCCGATAAGGAGGTTGACCGGATATTGGTGGACTCGGGAAGCTCGGTGGACATTATCTTGAATCCACGCTTGAGGATTTGGGAATAGCGAGTCGCGAGCCTCGAGCAGACGAGCACTTCCTTGAAAGGATTCGGGGGAGGGAAGCTGATACCTCTGGGAATCATCAAACTGGCTGTGACCATGGGTTCGAGACCTTTTGAAAAGAATATGATGTTAGACTTTGTGGTGGTGGATGAAGCCGACCCTACCAAACAATCTTGGGAGGCCGTTCATGAGGATCGGTCGGTCAGTGCTATCCACCACTACTTGGCTCACGAATATCGAGTGAATGGGGTATGTGGGGTCGTAAAGGCGACCGGAGGATAGTAAGGAGGCTGCTATCGTTGTGGCGACCAAGTAAACCATCTGAGATAACCTCACTTGGACTCGAGGGAGTCGAGGAATGGAAGACAGGAGCCAGCTGAGGAACTAGAGGAGGTTAAGGTGAGAGCGAGATGACCTCGAGAAGAAAATCCGGATCGGCTCGGGCATTAGCGAGCGATTAAAAGAAAGGCTGGTGGAGTGTTTGCGAGCACATGCGGATGTATTCGCTTGGACGCATGAGGATATGCATGGGATCGACCCGAGTGGCGTGTCACGGTGGCAATCTGGAAGATGCTAAGCCGGTGAGGCGAGAAGAGGAGATCGTCGACCAAGAGAGATATGAGGCCATCGACTACGAGGTGGAGAAGTTGCTTGAGCGGGATTCATAAAGGAGGTCTCACCCGAGATGGATCTCGAGCGTGGTCTTGGTAAAGAATGCAAGTGGGAAATGGAGAATGTGCGTGGACTTCACGGATGTGAACAAAGCTTGCCTACAAGATAGCTTCCAGTTGCAAAGATAGACCAGCTGGTGGACTCACGGTGGGACACGAGCTGCTTAGTTTCATGGATGCATTCTCGGGTTATAACCAAATTCCATGTACCGAGCCAGACGAGGAGTGCATGACTTTCATCACTAATCGAGGCTGTTTTGCTACTGAGTTCATGCCCTTGACTGAAGAATCGCGAGGCAACATACCGGAGTTTGGTGAACAAGGTCTTTAAGCCATTGATTGGTCGAGCGATGGAGGTGTACGTGGACGACATGATCACCGAGTCGAAGGACGCGGAGGAGCATGTAAGGCATTTAGAGGAGACCTTTGCACTCTTAGAAAGTATCGGATGAAACTAAACCTGGAGAAGTGTGCCTTTGAGGTTGGTTCGAGAAAATTCTTAAGCTTCAGTGGTCGATCATGGAGGGATCGAGGCCAATCCGGAAAAGATAAGAGCGATGGTGGAAATGAAGTCCCCAGTACCTCGAGGAGATCTGAAGTCTCACGCGTAAATTGGCATCCCTCAGCGGGTTCGTATCTCGGGCCACGGATAAATGCCGAGTCTTTTCCGGGAAATGAGGAAGGCGGGAAGACAAAGTGGACACCGGAATGTGAGCGGCGTTCAATAGTTAGAAGAATACTTGCTGAAAGCCCGATTCTTGTCTACACCTCGAGCGGGGAGGTATTGTTTTGTATTTAAGCTGTATCCCGATGGGCAGCGAGCTCGGTTACGGTAAGGGAGGAATCGGGGTGCGATGCCAGTCTATTATCTGACGAGCTTTGTTGGAAGGCTGAAACTCGATATCCGTTGATGGAGAAATGGGCACTGGCCACAGTAATAGTGACTAGAACATTGAGACCTTATTTTCGAGCACATTCGACAACGGCTCTAACGAATCGACCACTCAGGCGGACTGCACGCAAGCCGAGAACCTCCGGAAGGTTAGTGAAATGGTCGGTGGAACTTAGCGAGTTCGACATCGACTACCGACCCAGAACAACTATAAAAGCTCGATCCTTGCTCGACTTCGTGGTCGAATGCATGAGAGGAGCGAAGAGAGGAAGACAAGCACCCACTGAGACTCCCGTACCTCGACCAATACATGGACAATCACGGTCGATGGGTCATGCGGGGATCGAGGGCGGGAGGCGGAATTGTGCTTTTAGTCTCGAAGGGGTAGAGATGCGGTATCTTTGTGAGCTGGAATTCAAAATCACCAACAATCAGGCCGAATATGAAGCTGTAATCGCGGGGTTGAAGCTCGCGTTGGTGGTAAAGGCAGAAGAGGTAAAGCTTTAGACAAACTCATAGCTGGTGGCAAACCACCTCGACGAAAACTTCCAAGCAAAAGGCGAGAAGATGGAGGCTTACCTACAAGGTAAGGCAGGCGATTAATAACTTCAGAGCGATCGAGGTGGAGGCGGATCTCGAGGGAAAGAATTTTCGGTGATATGATAGCTCGAATGGCCGCTACCTCAGGCCCCAAAATACCGAGGTCCGTCCGGTTAGAAGTCAAGACACGCTCGAGCCTCGAGCGAGAAGGCGAGATCTTGAGTTTATCGTCGAGGCGGCGGTTGGATGGAACCGATTGTTTCTTACCTCGAGGAAGGAATAGTGCCTGCAGATAAGAAGCAAGCAAGGAAGTTGAAGTGTGAAGCGGTCAAGTATACTCTCATCGATGGGGTCTTGTACAGACGGGGATATACACTCCCACTGTTGCGGTGTTTAGACCAAGAGGAAGCTGACTATGTCTTTCGAGAAATACATGAAGGAATTTGCGGGAATCATTCAGGCGCGAGGTATTTGGCTTTCAAGGCCTTGAGACAGGGATACTTTTGGATCCGCATGCATCAAGATGCCCAAGAGAAGACCAGGAGATGCAGGAGTTGCCAAAACTTTGCCAATTACCTGACTCAGCCTCCTGAGAACCTTACGGTAATGAACTCACCATGGCCGTTTGCTCAATGGGGAATTAACTTGATCGGGTCACTGCCGAAGGGGAGAGAATCTACAACACATGCCGTGGTGGCGATTGATTACTTCACCAAATGGGTCGAAGTGAGAGCCTTGAGTAGTATTACAGAGAGTAAGACCAGCTGACTTTATTTGGAAAAATGTGATTTGCGAGATATGGGATTCCCACGCATTAGTCACGGACAACGGAGAGCAGTTTGATAACAATAAGTTCGGAGACTTACGCAAAACATGGGGATAGAGTCGAAGTTTTGTTCTCCGTCACACCATGAAGCCAACGGGCAAGTAAGCCATGAACAAGACTATAAAATGTCTCACGAATACCGGACTCGTGACGGAAGAGAGCTTGGGTGGACGAGTACTGCAGTGTCTTGTGGAGCTTACGGAACCACACACAAAGCGGCCTCGGGAAACCCCATTCTCTTTGGCATTTGGACATGAGGCGGTTGTCCTAGCAGAGATAGGAATGGGAGCATGCCGAATAGAGCACTTCGACGAAGAACAAAATGATGAGCGGATGTGTGCGGGCTTGGAGTCTCAAGCCTAGCTAGGAAGGACGGTGCCAGCGTGAGCCAATTGCGAGGCTCGAGCAGAGAAGCTTATGAAGGCAGTATGAGGCGGAAGTCCCAAAGCCTAACTAAGGCGTGGCGATGCAAGCGTGGCCAGTGCAGGCCGAGTAGAAGAAGCTCGCAAGAAGAGCGCAAGGCCGGAAATCCCAAAGCCTACCTTAAGGTGAGACAAGGCCAAGCGTGATCCAACCGTTGGCTCGAGCAAGAAAAGCTCGAAGAGAAAACGCAAAAGTTAAACGTGAGCCAATGTCAGGCTCGAGCTGAATGAGCTCGCAAAAGGAACAACTACCGAGCACAAGCCAAACATTGGCTCGAGTGGATCGAGCTCACAAGATAAACGGAAAGCTTTCAGCCTAGCTCAAGGCAAGGCTTTGCCACACATAAGTCAAAAGACGATACGAGCAATAATAACTTAGGGGAGAAAAAAATAAAGGCCCAACACTTATAAAATTTTTACTTGGTAAGTGCACGGAGTCAATCTCATGCATAAATGTAAAACGCGAGTTTATACACACAGACACAGAAGCAAATTGCTCAAAGTATGCTCTTTATTCATTCATTAAGGATTACAATAAAAAAAAAAAAAGAAGAGAGAAACAAATCAAGCTTTTGGGGGATCAGGGCTAACAGGGGCATCATCAACAACAGCAGGAGGAGCATCAGCAGCAGGAGGAGTGTTAGTAGCAGCAGCAGCAGGAGGAGTGTCAGTAGCAGCAGCAGCAGGAGGAGCACCAGCAAGAGCAGTTTCTCTAGGCTCGGTAGGGACCTCAGATGGGGAGGTTCTCGACCCTCGAATTGGGATATAATGCTCGCGCATGTACTCCGCCACACCGCCTCGACCTTATCCGAGTCCACTTCGGGATACTCCTTACGCAAGGCATACACGAGGCGGTTGTGGTTGAAAGCCACCCGTCCGTTGTACTCGGTCGTGAGTTGGGCCTTGAAAGAGTCCACGCTTATTGCAGGCGAGAAGCGACATCCTCCATGGACTTATCGAGGAGAACCTTTGCACGTCCAAGTCTTTCCAGAGCATGGAGTAACTCTTCACGGACAACTGTTAGCTCCTCTCGAGTCGAAGAGCCGCGAGTCGACATTCTGCCTTCTCCTCGAACATGGAATTCTCCTCTCGAAGCTTCGCGTTCTCCTCGTCCTTTTGCTCCAGACTCTGCCTCAAGCTCTGGATTTTTGCTCGAAGCTGCCTCTGAGAATCTTGAGTCTTGGTCTTGAATCGCAGTAGCAGTGCTGCGATCTGAGAAGAGGCGGTGAGAGCGCCGACCGACTCATCGACGATCGTAAGACTCCATCCCATCCGGGAACCTATCGTTCATCTGCCCGGTGAAATCCTGAACGTAGGGTTCGGCACGGCTAGATCGATCCTGCTCTTGCACGCTTTCGGGTCGGGCCGGGCCGGGCTGGGGCCGCAGCCCTTGGACGCTTGCGAGGTGGACCCTCTTCTGCTCGCTCTACCTCTTGAGCAGAAGGGGCAGCTCGAACTGGTGAAATGGGGGCATTGGCTTGGGGCCTTTTCGCTAAAGAGCTGCTCGCGTCTCCTGAGGTCCCTACAGGCCTCTGCATCATACCGAGCACTCCCTTCATCTCTTCCCCTGGCATCAGGCCAAACTTCACGAAGTTGTGTGCCGTGAGTAGCTCCCTGCACGAGCTCGCGTTGTCAAGGGCTGTGTTGACGCGTGCTCGAAGCACTTTCCCGATCCTATGTGATGCACTCCAAGACACTGCAGAAACCACCAGAGCAAAATAGTAAAAACAAATGTAAGCAGGGAAACTAAAATAAAAATTCACTGGACAGGTGAACGACCTGGAGTGTAAAAATGTCGTGGAACCGGAGGGATCCCCTTGGAGAGAAGTGCAGTATGCCCCCATTCTCCCCCAACAAAGAAAAATTTTTACCCTTCCAGTTGCCACCAGAAGTAAGGAGGTCAGTTATGGGCTTTTTATCCTTCAAGCTGGAGGTGAGGTTGTACCAGCCAGCATCCTTCGGGCTGCACTTCTACTGGTAGAGATGCTTTATTTCCTCTACCGAGGGCTCGCCCAAGTTGCACCATCTCCACAATATGTAGAGCCCAGAAAGGACCCTCCACCTATTTGGATTCAATTGTCCCGGGGCCAACTGGAATCTGGATAGAATACGGGCAAAATATGGTGAAGAGGCGACTGACCCCACCGAAGCACTCCATATGAAAGGTGGTATACCCTTGAGGAGGACGGCTGGGTATGTCACCCTTACCTGGCACCCGCAGGTCCACACTGTCCGGTATGTGATAAGTGTCCCTAAGCCTATCCAAGTCAAAGTGTGTGGTTTCACACCTCATAGAATCAATGAGATACCCTCTACCCCCCGAATTAGAATCTATCACCGGGATTATGCTAAGGGGTTCTACTTCACTGGAAGAGGAGGACTCCTCAGGTAACTTCCTGCGGAGTTGTTTGGTGTTTGACATTATCTCCTAGAGTTACAGTCTACCCAGTCGGAATCAAAAACCCAGATGAAGGAAGAACAGAACGGAAACAAGAAAAAAGAGAGAGATTTATACCTGAGTAGAAGTCGGCGGACGAAAGTGGCAGCGATGGCAAAGAAAAAGACGGGAAACACTTGCAAGAGAGAGATTTCAGTCTGAATAGAGATGAGCAATAGGAGGCACAGTGAAGAAATCGAGGGTTTTTAAAAGGAGAAAGTGTGTCTCGTCAGCAGACGGCACACATCTCAAGGGACGCGACCTTTCGAGTAACGTCTCTTCAAAATTCGAACACATAGCCGGGATCCATCCACGTGTCCGTATTAAATCGCGAAATGATGGAGCGAAAGACAATTTGGAAGACATGGGAAATGGAAAAGGCAAGAAGCCGACCCATTACTAAAAGTTTCCAGTCTTATCTCATTTCACTCCAAAGACTAGAAACTGGGAGACTGGTGTTTGGGTAATATTGGGTAGGCCCCCTCGAGGCCACTCTAGCTCGAGTAGAAAACCCGACCGCTGGCACGAAGACGGCCTTATTAGGCGTCAAAGCTGGTCAAGGTCGGGAAGTCCGAGACAGGTCGAGCCCAGAGCCCATTTACCGCTCGAGGTCTTGAGGCTCTACCCGTCAAAGATGGTCAAGGTCGAGGAGCTCAAAGGTCGCTCGAGGTCTTAAAGTCTTCAGAGCACAACTTAATCACGCCTGGTCATAGCATGAGGAAATCGCGGGATCCGGATCATGACGATTCGGGACGGTCAGACCCATTCCTCCGGAGACTCGGCACGACTTTCGATGCTCGATCAATGCCCCATGCGGCATGGTGTCGTTCTCATTATCGATGGCTGACACATGCCCCACGATGTCATCATTCCTTGCACACGCCCGACATCATGATCGACCATGTGAACATTACCCACCAGACGGTCGCGCATCCCCGAGGAATATCACGCTAATCCCGGCTGTCAGAGGGACCCAGACACCACCAACGCGGGAACAGATGGTTTCGGAGAGAAAGGGCGGGAAAAATGGAGAATAAAAGGAAACGGACGGGTAAGTTGCTGGGGTTTCGAAATTTTTGCATAGATTCTTCTTCTTCTTCCCCTTCTCCACTTTGATTTTTCTGGGAGATTTATTATTACGAAAGGAGGGCAAAAATACCCTTCCATTCTTCCGGTCTCTCTAACTAAGAGGGATACGAAAAGAATAACCCGATTCATCGACTTGAGCGTCGGAGGGTTTTCACTTGGAACAACACCCGGTGACCTTGACCCTGCTTTTTGTGAGTACAGGCCCGGAGAGACTCCCGATCCGGTGAAGACAGAGGAATCGAAGTTGGAAAGAAGTCCTGCTTGAGCTCGAGCTTGCTGCGAGCAGAAGGTTTTGACACTATTTGAGAGCACGCAGAAAAACAGCATCAACATAGCGTATCACATATAATTCAAACTTTAGAATATAAATGTATTCTTCTTATTATTTTTTCCAGAACACAAATTGCACAATAAAAAACCAGAATAACCAAGTGATGAAAATCTTGTGTATTAATTTGATTTTGGTGTGCCTTAAAAGAAACTTATTTGCGGATTAGCAAATTGTATGTCTATCTAGAGAAAAATATAAAAGTGAGGGATCCTAATGTTATTTACTCGTGCAGAAAAGGCATTACCAACAACTCCTATGGATTGGTTACCAAGTGTTGTTTTGTTTATGTGACTCTTTTCATTAATCAAAATATTGTTATTATTTATTAGACTATTCCCCATTAGATTATATTGCTAACCCTAAAATTTCTTTCCGGTAAAAATAAAATAATTCTAAGAAATTTCATATTTTATTTTATTTTGTATTATTTCATTATCTTGTGTTTATTAGGATGATTTGATTTAGATTAGGTTGTTAACAAGCATTAGTATATAAGCATTTTGATTATTTTACAAATTAAAGATTATGGCGAAACAATTGAAGCTGTGGATCGAATATCTGATTTGCTTGATTATTTTTCATTCATCACATTATGTCTCCTCTCTCTGCAAAAGAGGTTGCTAAAATTAATACATTGTCAAAGTGGTGGAATTGTTTGCAAAAAAATCATTCCCCATCTTGGATTTTGATCAAACTCTATTTGCAAAATTTGATCAACCTAGCTTCATAGAATATGGTCCGCATCCTGGTACATTTATTTTCCTTTCCGGAGGAAATGTAGAAGATTTTGCAAAGATGTGAAAAAATTCACTAGATTTATTGACAGTTTAGTTATTGGCTTCTGCAAGAACAAGATTTCCTGCATAAATTTCGGCTATTCATAAGTCTTGTAACCTCAGAAGATCATCTTTCCTTGTTATTGATAAATGGATAGGATTGGCTATAGCGCATGGGGTAAAAGAGTTAGATGTCCATATCCTTACCGATTATGTGACAATGTACGCTTTGACTCAAAACATTCTTCTCTGCTAAATCGATAACAACTTTGAGGCTAATCTACTATAAATTGGAGCTACCATTAGATATTATAAGCTTCCATTCTCTCAAAAGTGAAGACTTGGAACAACAATTCAATTCTCTCAACATAACTCACTGTTTTGGTGAATAAATTGATAGTCGGAACTCTAAGATTAGGTGCTCTATAGACACAATAACCTTTCAAACCCCCAACAGCAGAGAAAATTCAAATCTTCAAGCAAAGGGCATTCACTAGTAAGCTTTTGGACCATCTGTTCATTTATACATACTCTACATCTATCCACTCAACTTGAAAGACCATTCCTGATCGATATGATTGACTTGAAAGACCATTCCATGTTCATGGGTAGTAGAATTTTTGAATAATGCCGACCTTGACGCTCATTGGTACCTTGCCATGAAGGAAGTTCTTGGAAAGTCTAATCATATTGAAAAATTATTCATAAATATTAAGTCAGAGAAGGTATATGTATAAATGTTAGAAAGTTGATTATTAACATTTCAAATGTTTTGTTCATGCTTTTATGATTCCTAATTTTTTTTTTCGTGATTTGTTCAGATTTATCCCTTTTAAAGTTTAGAGATTAAATCTAAATACCGATGTGTCACCATCAAGTTTCTTAGCTTTGTTTGATGGAATTTTTGAGATGTGCCATTTTAGAATTTTGTCTACAACAATAGAGGATGAAGTCCAATGAAGATTCTTCGAGGTATTTTCTTTGTCCTAGAAAATTATAATTGATGTTACTGATATAATTTGTTTGCATGCTAATCGTATACTCTTAAGATCATAATCAAATGTATTTTTAATGAATTATTTGCATCTGCTTGATCTATGGTGGCTATATGAGAAACTAAAGAAAGGACAAAGGAGATGCTAGTTGTTGTAATTCACATAGTATCAAGTGTTGGTGACATTACTTCAATGTTGTACATATTAAGACCTCCATACAATCCAATAATCAATAGCCTCTTAACACATATAGTTTGATGGAAGTGTGGCCTATCCTTCCTGAAGATATTCTTTAGTTTCATGTGCTTTGATGTAACATGCTGAGAAGGCTTAGGTTTTGTTTCATCAATTTCGAAGCATTTAGGTATATTTTTTCTATGTAACTGTTAAGAATGCTTTAAAGCTCAGTTGTCTCAATTTTTTTTTTTTTAATTTGATTCCAATCAAGGGGTTTAAGTATGTTGTTTTCATACATTCCTTCCACTATTGTCTCTGGTATATCTAACTTTTAACTTTGAAACCATCATTGATGGAGTTTTTGGCTTTGCTAGAGGGTTTTGTTGCATGAGGAAGTTAAGATTCTCTTAAGCTCAAAATATAGTTCACGGCTGCAATGCTTGTTTCTTCAGAATTTGTGTCTAATTTACATAGGCATTTAGTCCATCTTTTCATTTTTTGGAAGTTTGCTAATAAGATCATTAGCCCTTTTTAAAAATAAATAAATAACTAAATAAGAGATCTAAATTATGTATATTATACGTGAATCATAACCCGATACTAATGAACCTTTAATTTTGTGGGTGTGCAAGCAATCGATGAAAGCACAATTCAGATCTTTATGGCTAAATGTAACATCTCAATATAATTAAAAAAATTTGGTTTTGAAATCTCAAATCGGAATACCATAACTGCTATAGCGAGTGATTTACAACAACACTACCAAATGGGAAACCCATTGAATCATCTAATAAAAGATTAGCAAAGCCACAACTGTTTAAAATACCAAGACATATGAAAGAGCTCCTTATATTATCTGCAATAAATTATCAAAATTGAAACATCTTGGAGAAAATTTCACTTAGCAAATGCCAGTTAAGATGAAATTAAGATCTCTGAGTGAAAGTCTTGTTATATCTTTAAGTAATGTCGCCAACATTTGATGCGATACAAATAGCAATAGCTAGCATGCTTATTCCTCAAGTACTAGCAAAGGCACTGTTGGGCATGCAAATGTGACTCAAAGTCAATTAAAATTTAAGTTCCTTTACAGACTTTGGACTACTAAACTACTTATATTGTATGATACCGTAACTACAAAGATCAATGGCGATACTCTGACTCATTTTAGAAATAGGAAAGTATGAGATAGTTATAATAAGATGAACATACCTCAATGATCTTTTTTCCCTCTCCAACATTCATCGACATAAAAAATATTACAACAACAGACTGAGAGAACGCCGTTGAGCGAAGCCTCATAATTTGATGGAGGTATTTCTATATCGAGAGAAATTCTCAACTTCACGAGTTGAATGGAGGCAAAGTTTCTATGAATCCCTCTAATCCAAATGAAATCTTGATAAATCACAAAAAAAAAAAAAAAATCAGAAGGAATAAATTTTTCAGAATGACAAAAAATTTAGTAACAGTGGTAAAATGTTAATGATCGGTTCTAAAGGATTTGTAGACATATTTTGCTAGATTTGACACATATGCTGATATCTTCAATTCGATTGGATTGTGCAAGAAATTCATTCCCTTTAATGTACCAGAAAGTATCCATATCACCTTCTTCCTTGATGTAAGCTTTCCAAGGACATGGAACATGTACAAAAGAAACAAGAATTGGATTATTCATGTAAGAAAAAGAAAATAAATTCGGGTACTTGAAATGGCAACCCTTTTGAGGAAATTATTAGATTTATTTATCACATATTGTAGACTAGCATAAATCATTTTAATTGTTCTATATTTTATCGAATTAATACGTAACTAATATCAAATATTAGAAGCAATCTTAATAGACTCTTTTATTAAGTGATTAAATATTATTTTAATGAGTTTGATTTGTTATACCCTATATAGTAGTATATTATAGACAATTATAACATTTAATTGTATTGTTATAACTTATAATGTGATGGACAATTTTGTACTAACATATGAGAGGTCCTTGCACTCAGCCACAGTATTTAAGTGACTTTAGACCATTGAGAGTTCACCGTTGAAAAACTAGGGCATGAGTGCAGTGCACCTCTCTTTCTATTTTCTCTCTTGATTTTACTATTTATATGCACAGTACACTCAAGTAAATTTCGATTTAAGGTGAAGGAAGTAGCTTATTGGACTTGGATCTGTTTCTTGGCAGCCCATACAAGCTCTATAACAAGTTTAAGCTTAGATTTATGGCTAATCAAAGTAAATATCAATTTTTTCCTAAAATATTTGTTTAATTGAAAATGTAAGATCAAGGACAATGTTTGGGTAGTACCGGGCAGCCCCTCGAGGTCAACCCAGCTCGAGCAGAAGACTTGACTGCTAGCACGAAGACGGCCTTACTAGGCGTCAAAGCTGGTCATGGTCGGGTGCCCCAAGGCTAGTCGAACCCCGAGCTCCTTCTTCTCCTCGAGGTCTTCTAGCCCGGGCATGACCTAGTCACACCAGCAACGACACGGAGAGAATACAAGATTCAAGCATGGCCGGTTCGAAACAGTTTGACTCCTCCTTTCGACAACTCAATGCAATGTTCGATGCCTACCCGATACCCCAAATGGCCGGCACACGCCCCCACAGTGTCATCATTTTGTACGCGCATGCCCGACACTATCATTAGGCCGTTGGAACCCATACCCACTTGACATCCGGCATTCCGTGGTGTGCCGCGAGTAATCCCAGTTTTCAGAGGGACCCAGACACCATTAACGCGGGAACGATCGCCTCAAGAAAAAGGGCGGGAAAACAAAAAGGATAAGTATGAATCGAAGTGTAAGTTGCAGGGGTTCGGGTTTTTGGAGATTCTTCTTCTTCTTCTTCTTTCTTCTCTTGTTGATTTTTTAAGTTCTCTCTATTCTTGCCACTTTTTACCCAGAAATCATTTTATTTCTTCGGTCTCTCAAACAAAGAGGGATACAAAAAGAATAACCCGATTACTGACTTGAGCGTCGGAGAGTTTTCGTTGGAAAAACACCTGGCGGCCCCTGATCTTGTTTTTTGTGAGCAAAGGCCTAAGGAAATCGTTGCTCCGGTGGATAGAGGAAAATTGAGATTGGCAAGGATTCCTGCTCGAGCATCCCACGAGCAGAAGTTTATGACCCTACTCGAGAGCAAGTAGAAAACCGCATCAACAGACAATAAATTCAAATTTAATTCAATAATTGGTATCAGAGCCTATTGTTATGCATTTCATTTTGAACCATGGTCATTTTTGTTGATGAATAAAGCTTTGACTCATCCATAGCAATTTCTTTATTTTTGAATTTTTTGATTCCGAACATATTTTAACAAATGGTTATTAAATAATGCATGGGTGATGTTTGTGGAGTAAAGATATAAATTTTTCATGACTTTTGGTGGCCAAAATTGGGTTTTTCAACCAAAATGTTACTGTAGCATCACTGTATCTACTATAACTTTATTGTGAGGAAGAAGATGAAGTATAATGAAATTATCATTTCAGTCCTTAAGTTTATAAAATTATAATATAACCCAAATATTTTTCAAACTTTACTATTGGCTCCTCGACCAAAAGTCAACATGGGCTAATATCATTTAGATCCCTAATATTTTGTATAATTATTATTTAGCTCATAAAATTATCATGCCTTCAAACTATTTTAAAATTATGTTATAGCCCAAAATTTCTCTAAATATTATTTTTTCCCCTTAATTTTTAAGAAATTATAATAGAGACTAGAAACTTATTTATTCTATTCACAATTTGGATCAAATGCTTTGTTATTATAAACAGTGGTTATAATTCTGAAAATTCTTCATTTAACTCAAAAGTTTTTATAATTTTTGGCAATTTTTCAGAATTTTAATTATGAAATAATCCATCATTGTTGTATATTATGGGCATGGCATTCTTACATTTTGTTAAGGCATATACATATTTTAATTTAATTTAATATTTTGATAAAAGCTTTAATTATGTTTTATAAAGCTTATTTAGTCTCAATTTTAGTTAATGTGTGAAATCATATACATAGTAAAACTTTAATTTAGAGTGATTGTGTATCTACCTGTCGTAGAACTAATCATGATAAATTATTCAGTGTTTTGCAATTAATTGCCCATTTATAATTATTGATTATGGATTGTGTGATGGATTATTGTTGCTATAACCATGATTCATACGGGTGATGATATTGCCTTGTCAGAAAATCACTATTTAGTAGGATGCTTGGGTAGGTAAAGAAATTTGTTGGGTATTTTCTACTGAGTGGCTTAATTACTCTATAGTAATAGGTCAATGTTAGTGTTATATTCAACTTGTCTGCTTTATCTTTGGGTTAGAGCACTCTTATATTGTTAAAGAATGTCTAACATATTGTGTTGTTAATGGAGAATTATAAAATGAAGAATCATTATGTATGGCATGATTTTGTTTTCACATGTCTAACAATACTTATTGTTAATTCCTCAACTTTAGATATTCTTTATTTTCTCTAAGTTGCCTCCATTAAGACTTTGACTGGGATAAATTCTAAAGATTGGCGTGAATCTGTCATGTTCTATTTATTTACATTGAATATAGACTTGACTTTGAGAGTTGATGAACCATACAAGCTCACAAATAAGAGCACTGCTACTGAAAGGGCAGAGTGGATGGCTTTAGATGAATCCAATAGACAATATTTGGATACAATTAAATATACTATTGATAAAACGATTAGAGATAGTATCCCTGCATATGACAAGGCTAAAAATTAATTGGCAGCTGTGAGAAGAACTTTTAAGAAAGTAGACATGGTTGAAAAGAGTAACTACTACTAGGCAATACCCAGTATGATGGCGTTTCTGGGGTGAGAGAGCATATTCTCAAAATGACCAGTTACTATAAGAAGCTGGAAGACATGGATGTCAATTTTCCTGATGATTACCTGGTATTCCAAATTCTTGAATATCTTCCACTATAGTTCGGCAATCTGAGAAGTTAATACAATACTCAGAGAGACACTTAGAATATCAATCAGTTAAGCGCTTATGTAGCTCAAGAAGTAGAATCATTAAAAAAGAAAAAAATCCCACACTACTATGATGGCCACTACTAAAGAGAGTGGGAGTGTGAAGAAAAGCTCTTCAAAGGGTAGCAATAAGTTTTTTTAAGAAGAAGAAGAAGTTTGGAAAGAAAACTTCACGTGGCAAATCTTCTACTACTTCTGATTCCACTTCTGAAGGCTTTAAGGAAAACTGTCATTTATGTAAGAAACTTAGGCATAAGAAAGATGAATGTAGAGGATTTAAAGTATGGCTAGAGAAGAAAGGTATTCATGTAGTTTCTGTGGTCTTCGAATCTAATCTTATTGATGTTCCTTTTAATACTTAGTGGTTGGATACTGGTGTGACCATTAATATAAAAATTCCTTACATGAATACAAAAGCAGGAAGTAGCTCAATGTTAGAGAACCAATTGTACATATGGGTAGCGGAGTAAAGGTCAGAGTTAAAAGCATAGGAGTTATCAGGCTACAGCTAGCAACAAGCTAATTTTTAGATCTATCAGATACAACTTATATTCCTTCTATTAAAAGAAACTTGATATCTCTATCTATTTTGGATAGATGTGGCTATACTTTTCATTTTGGTGATAGAAAAGTTTACTTATTCCGCAATTCAGAGTTAATTGGTTCTAATACTCTATATGATGGCTTATATATGATTGATTTATTTTCTTATGCTGCTGAATCATTATCCAATGCTGATGTTATGAATACTGTTGGCTTTAATTGTAAAATGGTTGATGAAAATTTCTTTATGTTGTGGCATAAACGGTTAGGTCACATTTTCAAACAGAGGATGGAAAAGCTCATTAAAAATGGAATTTTCCATAATCTATAGTTTTTTGATTTTGACACTTGTGTTGATTGTATCAAAGTCAAACTTACTGCAAAAACTAGAAAAGAGAGAATACGGAGTAGTCAATAGGTTCTAGAGTTGACACATACAGAAATTTATGGGTGGTTTACTCCTATTTCTATATGTGGTTATAAGTACTTCATCATATTCATCGATGACATTTCTCGTTATGTTCATGTTGAGCTTCTTACTAAAAAGTTTGAATCATTATATGTTTTTCAAGTCTTTAAGGATAATGTTGAGCTTTAAAAGCGCAAAAGGATTAAATCAGTAAGATTAGACAGAAGTAGTGAATACTATGGCCGATATTATGAAACTGGGTGTAATCTTAGACTTTTTGTTAGATTTCTTCAGGAATGTAGAATAGAAACTCAGTACACAATGCCTGAGACTTCTTTATAGAATGGAATTGCAGAAAGAAGAATCCGTACCCTTATTGACATGGTGTGGTACATGTTGAATAACTACATCTTATCAAATTTTCTATGGAGTGAAGCCTTGAAAACTGCTGCTTACATTTTAAGTTAGGTACCAGTAACTCAATGCCCAAAATTTCTTATGGTTAGGAAAGAAACCTAATCTTCATTACTTTCATAACTAGAGTTGTAGATAAAGCTAGAATGCAAACAGTTCTATATGTATCAGTTGTCGATAACTTGATGTATGCTCAAGTTTGTACACACTCTGACGTTGTTTTTGCAGTGAGTGTAATTAGAAGATACTTGAGCAATCCTAGTTTTGAACACTGGAGGACAGCAAAGAAAGAGCTCAGATATTTACAAGATATCAAAGACCTTATATTGACATATCAACAATCTGACTACCTAAACATATTTGAATATTCTGATGCTAATTTCGTATGATGTCTGAAAAACAAGAAATCCCATATAGTTATATCATTATGATGGCAGGAGGAGGTATATCACATAAGAGTATCAAATAGATACTTATAGCTTCTTCAACAATGGAGGCATAATATGTAACATATTTTAAGGGTACACGTTAAGCTTTATGGATGCAAAATTTTATTACAGGGATAGAGTTTTGTTGCCTGTACTGAGGCCATTAAACATAAGTTGTGATAATTCTGCAGCTGTTTCTTTCTCTCATAATGTAGGGATTTCCTCATGCTCTAAGTATATTGATGTTAATACTTATTTGTGAGAGAGAAAATTACTCTATCTTATGTAGCAGTAGAGTATATACCTACAGAACTCATGTTAGCTTATCTACTTACTAAAACTTTAACTCTAAAACTATTTAGGGATCATGTGACTCATATGAGATTAGTTGAATCCTCTTTTATATATTCAGTCAATGGGAGTTCTGGTTTGTATTATATGTTACAACTTAAATGAGATTTTTTATTACTCATATTTTATTACTATGCATGCATATTGTTATATAATATTGATAAGCCATATATTATATACACATTTGGTCAAATATAACGTTATGTATATTGTGAGAATATTGTAGTCCGAGACATTTGGTTTAGTCTCGATATGGACATTTTGTATTGAAGCATTTTAGCTTGGTTTCAGTGTGCTTTCTAGAGACATTTAGTTTCAGTCTCATTATGGTTATAAGAAAACACAGATTCCTTGAGACATTTTAGCACTAGTCTTATTATGGTAAAATGGATGATCTAGTCTCATTATGGTTATTAATAAGCGATAGTCTAGGAGACATTTTGGTTTTGGGTCAGTTTGATCATATTTTCATGATTATACTTGTATACTATTATTTAGTCATGTGTTTATGAATGTCTTGTTGTGTGACGTATCCTGTTGATGCACACATGATTTGATATTTGTGACATATTTTAGACTTGTTTATGTTTGAGTGATTGCTCACATTTGACCTTTCGTTATAGTCACATATTGATTAATTCGGTTGTTTTCAAATTATTTTTTTAAAATTATCATTAGAATGACTTATGTCCTTCCAGTAAGAGATTGTAGGATTTATTTCTCATATATTGTGGACTAATATAAATTATTTTAATTGTTCTATATTTTATAGAATTAATACGTGACTAATGTCAAATATTAAAAATCAATCTTAAAAAACTCATTTGTTAAGTGATCAAATATTGTGGTAATGAGTCTGATTTTGTTATATCCTATGTAATAGTATATTATGGATAAGTATAACATTTAATTGTATTATTATAGCTCATAATGGGATGGACAATTTTGTACTAAAACATAAAGGCTCCCTGCACTCAGCCACAATATTTATGTAATTTCAGCCCATTAAGAGTTCACTGTTGAAAACTCTGGGGCATAAGTGCACTATACATCTCTTCCTCTTTTCTCTTCTAATTTTACTATTTATATGCACAGTATACTTAAGTAAATTTCGATCCGACGTGAATGAAGCAACCTGCAGGACTTGAATCAATTTCTTGGCAGACCATACAAGCTCCAAAACAAGTTTTTAATGTGTGGATCGAATCTCAGAGTTGCCTACTAGTATTATCCATGACATTATGATTATGCATCACATGTCCACTAAAGTGGTAGCCCAAACTTATACACAGTCGAAGAGATGGAATTTAGTAAAGAAATCATGCCCAATATTGGCTTTTGATATAACTGACTACATAGGAACAACTTTGGATCCTACTATCTTTATATATGGATAAAGAAAAGATGTTTCGAAAATGTATAGAGGAATTTATAAGTACGTTGATTAGTTACTTCCTCGATCCTTTGAGCTTACATTTAGTATATAAAAGTTTATGCTATCAATATGTCCGCTTGATGTTGAAAAATCCGTTTATCTTTGTTGATAAATGGATAGAATAAAGCAAAAGAATTGGAATCCAATGTCCTAACAGATAGAAATTCAATATACACTTTGTCTAAAACAATCTTTCTACTAAATTAGTAGCCACTTTAAATCTAGGTGGTTACAAGTTAAAGCAACCCTCTGATACTGCAGGGTTCCTTTCACTCAAGAAGCTAACACTAGACAGAGTTGGTATTAGTGAATGGATGGTTTAGAAGATTACTAGTGAATGCTCTTTGCTTGAAGATTTGTGTTTTTCATGTTATTGGGGTCTAGAATGTTTGCGTATCCCTAAGTTATTCAAACTTGAGAGTCTAAATATCCTTATATGAGTTGTTAGAAATGAAATTGATATTCCAAATATTCAAGAATTTACTCTTGGATTTAGAAAGGCCTTCAGTATTTCACATAAGTGGGTGTGCACATTTAAGAACTTTAAATTTGGAAAGTAATACTTTGAAGGACTGTAAACTTCATACCGTTCCCTCGAAACTTACTCTACTTGAAAATTTATCAGTAAGTGACTGTCATTTTTGTTGAATTAATTTGAATTTATTGCCCTTGATCTTAAATTTTCAATTAAACATATATTTTAGGAAAAATTCAAGATTTATCTTGATTAACCATAAATCCAAGCTTAGAAACTTGTTATGAAGCTTGTTTGGTTTTCCAAGAAACAGATCCAAGTCTTATAAGTTGCTTCCTTCACCTCATATCAAAATTTGCTTAAGTGTACTATACATATAAACAGTAAAATCGAGATAGAAAAGAGGAAGAGGGTGCACTGCACTCATGCCCCATTTTTTTCAACAGTGAACTTCCAATAGGCTGAATTCACTTAAATGATATGACTGAGTACAGGGACCCCTCATGTGTTAGTACAAAATTGTCCATCTCATTATCAGCTAACATGAGCTCTATAGGTATACACTCTACTGATGTATAAGATAGAGTAATTTTCTCTTTCATAAATATGTATTTAACATAAATTGGCTTTAAGAGTTAAGGAACTCTCTGTATTATGAGAGAAAGAAATAGCTGCAGAGCTATCACAGTATATCTTTAATGGCGTTGGGACAGCCAATAAAAAATCTAGCCCTGTGATAAAATTCTACATCCATAATGCTTGATGTGTAGTCTCAATATATGCTACATATTTTGCCTCTACTGTTGAAGAAGCTATAAGTGTCTGCTTAACACTCTTCCATGATATAGCTCATCCTGCCATCATAAAGATATAAGCAGATATGGATTTCTTATCTTCCAGATATCCTGCTAAATCAGCATTGGAATATTCAACTATGTTTAGGTAGTCAGATTGCTGATATGTCAATGCAAGATCTTTGGCATCTTGTAAATATCTCGAAGCACTTTCTTTGCAGTTTTTCAGTGTTCAAAACTAGGATTACTCAAGTATCTTCCAAATACATTCACTGCAAAAGCAACTTCATGGTGTGTATAAACTTGAGAATACATCAAGTTACCGACAACTGATGCATATGGGACTGTTTGTATTCTACCTTTATCTACATCATTATCTAGACATTAAGACGTGGAAAGTTTATCACCCTTTGAAATTTGTGCTTTTCTAGGAACACAAGACTGTATATTAAACATTTTCATAACACAATTAATATAGGTCTTTTGAGACAATCATAGAACTCCTCTAGAACTGTCATGAAGAATCTCCATCTTTAATACATAATGGGCTTTACTGAGATCCTTTATATTAAAATTGTATGATAACATCTATTTTGTCTCAAGTAAAAAATCAGTGTCATTAGCAGGGAGCAATATATCATGCACATAAAGCACCAAAATAATGTATCTGCTCCCACTATATACACTGATCAACAATATTCTCTTGAAATATAAAAGAGGTGACAATATCATGAAATTTCAAATATTACTATCTGAACGTCTATTTAAGTCTATAAATAAATATTTGAACCTTACACACCATATTTTCTTTGCCAAGCTCAACAAAGCCATCATGTTGTACTATATACACATCTTTAGATAAGTTTCCATTAAGAAACGATGTCTTCACATCCATCTAATGTAATTCTAAATTAAAATGAACTACTAATGCAATGATAATACGGAATGAGTCTTTGGTAAAAACAGAAGAGTGGGTTTTTGTGTAATCAATAACTTCTCTTTGACTGAAACCCTTGGCCATAAGTTTGGTCTTGTATCTTTCTAC
The DNA here is from genome assembly GCA_025617385.1 of Murraya koenigii. Classification (NCBI taxonomy): domain Eukaryota; kingdom Viridiplantae; phylum Streptophyta; class Magnoliopsida; order Sapindales; family Rutaceae; genus Murraya; species Murraya koenigii. Next base: position 26,482,140 of record CM046813.1, read on the forward strand.
CTGACTTCTGGCATTTTTCTTGGTTTTAAAAACCTATTGGCAACCAGTTGACCTGCATCTATCTAGTAATTCAACTAAGTCTCAAATCCCATTGTGGTACATGTATGCCATCTCATCCTGTATGGCATGTGTCCAAGATGAAGATTCTGAACAACTGATGGCCTTCTGAAAGGCATCAGGGTCAGATGATAAATCATTATCAATATCTTGTTCCTACAAGTAAACTACATAATCATCAGAAATTACAGATCTCCTAACCCTCTCGGATCTATTCAACCGCACATCAGTGACATCATCTTCTATAGCCATAGGCTCCAAAACATGATGAGATTCAAGATCAAGAGAATGAAAATCAATACATAGTAATCCCATTGCAGAAGTTGGATAAGATATGATGGGTAAAACCACAAGTTCTTCTCTTAATAGTGTATTGTGAGGCTCAGAACTCCCACTATTCTGATCATTCTCAAAATAAATGGCATGATCAAACTCAATGATTCTATAAGTATGGAAAGGACAATAAAATCTAGAACCACTTTAGCATTAAAATAGCCAATAAAATGACTACTAATAGTTTTCGGATCAAGGTTCCTTGATTGTGGATTATAAGGCCTTATTTCTGCTCTATGTCTCTAGACATGAAAGTGACTAAGAATAGGTTTCTTTCCTAATTATAATTGATAAGGTGTTTTGGGCACTGACTTACTAGGTACCGATTCAAAATGTAAGCAGCAGTTTTCAAAGCTTTACCCCACAGAAAATCTGGTAAGGTAGAGTTGCCCAACATGTACTACACCATATCAAGAAGGGTATAGTTTCCTTTTTCTGCAATTTTATTCTGTTCTGGAGTCCCAAAAGTTGTGTATTAAGCTTCTATTCCCCATTCATGAAGAAATCCAGCAAAAGGTCTAAGATTACATTGAGTTTCATCATATTGGCCATAATACTCACCACCTCTATCTAATCTTACTGATTTAATCATTTTTCCATTTTAGAGCTCAACATTAGCCTTAAAGACTTGAAAAAAGATAATGATTCAGACTTTTCAATAAGAAGCTCAACATGAACATAATGAGAAAAGTCATCGATGAATATGATGATGTACTTATAACTACCTATAGAAGTAGGAGTAAACCGCCTATAGATATCTGTATGTATCAACTCCAGAACTTGTTGACTTCTTTAAATTCTCTCTTTTTTAGTTTTGGCAATAAGTTTACCTTTGACACAATCAACACAAGTGTCAAAATAAGAAAAGTCTATATTATGGAGAATATCATCTTTAATGAGACTTTCTATCCTCTGTTTGGAAATGTGACCTAACTGTTTATGCCACAACATAAAGAAATTTTCATAAACCCTTTTACAATTAGAGCAAATAACATTCATAACATCAGTATTGGATGACGATTCAGCAATATAAGAAAATAAATCAATCATATATAGGCCAGCATATAGAGTGTCAGAACCAACGAGCTCTGAGTTACGAAATAAGTAAACTTTTCTGTCACTAAAATGAAAAGTATAACTACATCTATCCAAAATAGATACAGATATCAAGTTTCTTTTAATAGAAGGAATATAAGTTGTATTTGGTAGATCCAAATATTGGCCTATTGCTAGGTGTAGTCCGTATTCAGCTTTCTTATACCCAAATTTCTTACAGAAATGACATTTTTACTTAAATATTTCAGAAGTGGAATCAAAAGTAATAGAAGATTTGCCACGTGAAGTTTTATTTCCAAACTTCTTCTTAAAAAACTTATTGTTATCCTTCGAAGAGCTTTTCTTTGTACTCCCACTCTCTTTAGTGGTGGCCATCATAGCAGTGTGAGATTTTCCTTCATTGATTTCTCTTCTTAAAATACATAAGCAGTTAATTTATTGATATTCCAAGTGTCTCTCTGAGGGTTGTATTGACTTCTTAGATTACTAAACTATAGTGGAAGAGATTCAAGAATATGGAATACCGTGAAGTCATTAGATAAACTAACATCCATGTCTTTTAACTTTTTATGGTAATTAGTAATTTTGAGAATATGCTCTCTCACCTCGTAAATTACATTATACTCGGGTATTAGCAGCGAGTCTTAGAAAGTTACCCTTTTTAGCCTTGTCTACTTTTTAAAAAGTTCTTCCTATGGTTGCCAAATAGTCTTTAGCCTTGTTACATGCAAGAATGCTATCTTTGATTGTTCTATCAATAGTGCATTCATTGTGTCCAGATTGTGTCTATTGAATTCATCCCAAGCCATCCACTCTACCTTTTATGTAGCGAGTGCTTCGATCTATAAGCTTGGATGATTCATTAACTATCAAAGCCAAGTCTCTATTCAGTGTTGATAAATAGAACATGATGGATTCACGCCAGTCCTCATAATTTGTCCCAATCAAAGCCTTAATGGAGGCAACTTAGAGAAAATAAAGAGTATTTAAAGTTGAGGAATCAATAATAAGTATTATTAGGGATGTGAAAAAAAAATCATGCCATAAACAATAATTCCTCATTTTACAATTCTCTTTTAACAGCACAATATGTCATCCTTTAATAATATAGGAGTGCTCTAATACAAAGATAAAGCAGACAAGTTTAATATAATACCAACATTGACCTATTACTGATAGGGTAATTAAGTCACTCAGTAGAAAATATTTAACAAATCTATTTACTTATCCAAGCATCCTACCAAGTAGTGATTTACCGACAAGGTAATATCATCACCCGTATGAATCTTGGTTGTAGCAATAATAATCGATCACATAATCCATAATCAATAATTATAAATGGGCAATTAATTGCAAAACACTGAATAATTTATCATGATTAGTTCTACGATAGGTAGATACGCAATCACTCTAAATTGAATTTTTGCCAAGCTTATGATTTCATAATTGAAGCTTTTACCAAAATATTAAATTAAATTAAAATATTTATATGCCTTAACAAAATGTATGAATTTCATGCCCATAATATACAACAATGATGGATTATTTTATAATTAAAATTCTGAAAAATTACCAAAAATTATGAAAATTTTGGACTTAAATAAAGAATTTTCAGAATTATAGCCACTGTTTATAATAATAAAACATTTGACCTAAATTGTGACTAAAATAAGTTTCTAGTCTCTATTATAATTTCTCAAAAATTAGAGGCTAAAATAATATTTAGAGAATATTTGGGTCATAACATAATTTCATAATAGTTTAAAGACCAAAATGATAATTTTGACTAATGTAATAATTTTAGGCCATATTATAACTATAATAAATATTAAGACCTAAATGATTATCCTAATTGGCTTCCAGTTGAGAACCCAATTGCAAAGTTTTGAAATTATTTGAGTCATATTATAGATTTGTAAACTTTAGGGATCGAAATAATAATTTCACTGCACTTCATCTTCTTCCTCACTATAAAGCTACAGTTGCGCTCCAATAACATTTGCTTGAACAACCCCATTTTGGCCACAAAAAATCATGAAAAAATTACTTATTTACTCCACAAACACCACCCATGCATTATTTAATAACTGTTTGTTCCAATATGCTCAGAATCAAAAAATTTAAAAATAAAGAAAAATGTCATGGATGAGTTAAAGTTTGATTCATTAACAAAAATGGGCATTGTTCAAAAGGAAATACATATCCATGGGCTTTGATACCAATTGTTGAATTAAATTTGAATTTATTGCCCTTGGTCTTACACTTCCATTTGAACACACATTTTAGGAAAATTTTGAGATTTACCTTAATTAGTTATGAATCCAAGTTTAGAAACTTGTTATGGAGCTTGTATCGGAAGCTGCAAGCTGCTTTCTTCACTCAGATCGGAATTTGCTTGATTGTACTGTGCATATAAAGAGTAAAATCAGGAGAGAAAAGAGGAAGAGAGGTGTACTGCACTCATGCCCCAGATTTTTCAACAGTAAACTTTTAATGGACTGAAGTCATTTAAATATTGTGGCTGATTGCAGAGATCTTTCATGTGTTAGTACAAAAGTATTTATCCTATTATGAGCTATAATAACATAATTAAAGGTTATACTTATCAATATTATACTACTATATAGGGTATAATAAAATTAGAGTCATTAACACAATATTTGATCACTTAATAAATGAGTCTGTTAAGACTAGTCCTTAATATTTGACATTAGTTACGTATTAATTCGATAAACATAGAATAATTAAAATAATTTATGCTACTCTATAATATATAAGAAATAAATCCAATAGTAACTTCACTCTAATTAAAATTTTACAGATGAAAACTCTGTTTCTGATTCATTCTAAGGCTTAATAAAATAAATAAAGATAGAAAAGGATGATAAAAGAAAGTAAAGTAAACCTTACAGGTCACAGCCTTTTATTGTCAGAGCATGCATTGAGGACTGAAAAGAAAATTTCTCAAAAAAATCCAAGAGATTTATATATATACTGGTGGCTGAATTATAGATAAAAAGGGTTAATTTTGGGAAGTGAATCTTCCAATTGAAATTTTTTTTCCTTTTTTTTTATTTGGACGAGGATTCTACTAGATCAAAGACAAAAGTGAGTGAAAAGGTGGTGTGTTAATTCTAGCTCTTAAGTTTATTTAATTAAATATTTGTAATTACCAACTATTGGGCCTGACCCTTGGCAATAGAGTCAAAGCTAGTTTCGAAGGCCTGTGAAGGATCAACGTTTGTAAACACATGTATGTGAATTAATCTTTCAATGTATAAATGAAAATGAATAATTATTAAAATTCTATCGAAATTTTGATTCTTTTTAAGAATAATTTTAATAAGTTTAAGAATAGAAAATTCCTTGTTACAAAAATAATAAGGGGGTTCGTTACTATTTTTATTTGAAGTTCTCTAAATCATGCTATATTATATATATATATATATATATATATATATATATATATATATATTTGCTATAAATAAAAGTAATAAGGTGGTTCAGTACTATTTTGTTTTAAGTTTATAAAATTATAATACATTATATACATTTGGCTAAGTTTCATAATATTGTCACTTATATCAACCTAAAAATTATACTTAATAACATAAAAGTGTTTGACAACTAAACTTTGGGTAACTACCATATTTGATTTGTTTAGAACAATTCTTAAATTGATGTGTGTTACATTATTATGTAACTTTGTAAGATCCATTTTAAACATATTTTAGTAATAATAATCTTACGTATATCAACACTTGAGCTAAATTTAAGTCTCAATATTATACGTTATTTATTTATCATATGAAAAATATAAAATTACTATTTATCGATTAAACAAATTAGTTGAGTTACAAAACGTGACTTAAAAATTAAAAGCATACTCTTTCATGACTTACTTGACTTAACTTTGACATTTCATGATAATTTGAATGTTGGATTACCAAAAATGAAAACTTGTGGCTGCAAATCGATTTATGTTAGTTTTTGGGTAATTTTATAACAAATATAAAAAAATTATGATAATTATTTTTAAAAAATTGTCATGATAGTTGAAGCATTAATCATTAACGATAAGTTTGTCACATATCAAATATGTTTTCATCATCTTACATATTTTATAAAAAAATATAAAAAGAAAAGAAATTGTCACGAAAGTGATTTGTTTTTCATTGTGTGGTGTGGAGGGTTAGCAAGCCTCTCCAACACTGCTCTTAAGTAAACAATAGAAAAAGAATCCCCCTCCACATGATACCATTTAGAAAAAATCTTAACATCAAGATCCACGTCCATGCAGTCGGTCTCATCTATTAGAAATGAGAGGATACGCCTAGTTGTTGTTTACAAAAAAATAAAAAAAAAATTGTAAGTTATAACACACTATAAAGGAAAAAAGAATTTTCAAGGTATAAAGTTAAATAACTTACTAAAATCACCTGCCATCCTCCCCCCATAAAAGAAAAGAAAATTGGCTGAATATCTTGACAACACAGGTATATATGTGCAGAACCCTAATAAAATATTCATCAATCGCCTGCAGATAGCCATAACTCTTATAGCGTACAATAGAGCACTAGGGAAATAAAAAGTGAAAGGAAATTAAAACTTGAAATCATTATCCTATATATTCATTTCACATACAATATAACATAAAGTATTACCTGGTGGATGGCCTGCCTCCATCCCTTCTACATCTAGTGAAATCATCATTTATTTCCCACAAAATCTACAACTTAACTGCAGATGGAATAGCTCACATTAGAAGGATTATTTTTTAAGCTTGAGGAATATGAATACAATAAAAAAATAAAAGGAAGATGTTTTTTCACCTTGAATAAGCAAATGAAGTTATGAGTGGTGCACCCCTTATCGACGAGAACATATGCAATCCACCATGTCCTTAGCAACCATGCTTGAGAGCATAATATGTTCTTCCTGAATAAAGCTACCGCACGTCGGATATTAAAAGAAAACCTTTTTTGTTGCAGTTCAAGTGAAGAAGGAAAGATAAGAGGAGGGTCATAGGGCAATTGGATGTATTTAATGTGTCTATTGATGCATGTATCTGTGCTCTACTTTTACATTTTAATTACAAAATCTTTGATTAGTTCCTCTCAAATTATTTTATTTATTCATTCAGATGAAATGATATCATGATATGATTAGGAATATTTGAAAAAGTAAACAAAGAATCACATGTCACAATCAAAAATAATTTCACGATCAGAAAGGACAATAAAAAATACATATGAATAAGTACATTTTGTTTTATCATACTTAAAGGTAGCCAACGGGCCGGACGATACGAGGCACGACACATGCACGACACGAGCACGAGCACAGCACATGCATGACATAGGCACGGACACGGCACATCAAGAGATATATTTGGTTTGTTCGAATAATTCTTAAATTGATGTATGTTGCATTATTATGTAACTTAGTAAGATCCATTTTATAACATTTTAATAATAATAATCTTACATATATCAACACTTGAACTTAATTTGAGTCTCAATATTATGCGTAGTTTATTTGTCATATAATAAACATAAAATTACTAGTCTACCATTAAACAAATTAGTAGAGCTTCAAAACATGACTTAAAATTTAAAAGCATACTCTTTTGTGACATGACTTGACTTGACTTGGACAATTTATGACAATTTAAAATTTAAAATTTATTATTATTATCTTGGCAGTTGGCTCATTCTCCGGTGGATCCATGAACCCCGCCCGTTCCTTCGGGCCTGCAGTTGCCAGCGGTGAGACGACCCGCCCCATATCTAGAGGCGACCTATCTTAAGAAATTGAACTTAAATATTAAAATCATCTTATTAATGAGAATTCTACCGAAATTTCGTGAGAACCTCCCTAAATATATAACATTTCCAAACCTGCAATTACAACACAAACACTCCCAAATCATTTATCAAACATCAATCGCATCAACCCAATCTCATCCAATAACATATCCAATAATACACACGTTTCATAATTCATATATCACATCCCTAATATAAATCCAAAACATAATAATTATACATTAACCAAAAGAAAATAATTTTTCTATGTCCTCAAACAACCTCGATTGGCTCAAATGACTCCAACTATGTACAATTTCTTGGGTTAAGCTATTATACCTGCAATCTCCTGGGGGGGGAAATATAATAAAATAGGAATGAGTATAAAACTCAGTGAACTCAGTGAGTGGATAGTAATTTTTAAAATATAAAATATTTACAAAAATAAGTGCATCACTTGTATAATCACGTTTCTCAAATAATTATTTGAATGTAAAATTACTTTCAATTCAATCATAATTTGAACATTAGCAAAACTAATACTGTCACAAAATCAACAAAACAAAAACATCTCATATTGAAATATCATCTTAAACTGAAATATCAAATACTAAGTAAAACAAATATTCTTAAACAAATATCCTTAAACAAATATCCTTAAACAAATACCTTAAACAAATATCCTTAAATAAATATCCTTAAACAAATACCTTAAACAAATATCCTTAAATAAATATCCTTAAACAAATATCCTTAAATAAATATCCTTAAACAAATATCCTTAAACAAATACCTTAAACAAATATCCTTAAATAAATATCCTTAAACAAATACCTTAAACAAATATCTTTAAATAAATATCCTTAAACAAATATCCTTAAACAAATATCCTTAAACAAATACCCAGGGGATAATCTAGTCTCATCCGGACCTCAACGGACCGCAATGATGTATTATCTGAGTACCATCATGCCCGGAGCTACACGGATAGACGAAAGGACTTACCATCTCATGCTCATCAGCATATCTCATACCCGGATCTCAACGGATGTGCTATGATGCGCTATCCCGCGACATCGTGTCCAAACCATCCGATCTCATATCTCAATATGCATGCAAATGCCCCCAAAGGACGAAAGCGCCCAAACACACGGCCCAAAGCCTCTATGTGTGTTCAGACGGGCCCCAAAGGCCTACTATCTCATCTCATCTCATCTAGAGGGAACGGGTATTTGCTTAAAACTTAAAAACATGATCAAAATCATTATATATGTATACATTTAAATCATGTTTTAAATCATACTCGAAATCAATATATCTCATGTCCAAGATCCATCATATACTCTTTAAATCATGTTCAAAATCCATATGTATAAACATTCTAAATCATGCTCGAAGACCATATGTAAACACTTTAAATTATTCTCGGAATCAACATATAAATACTTTGAATCATGCTCAAAAGCAATGTATATACATTTTAAATCATACACAGGATCAATAATATACTCTTAAAATCACGCTCGAAATCCGCATAAAAGTACTTTAAATCATGTTCGAAAATCAATCATCTCTTTTGTATTTTAAAATCGATACGGAGCATAAATAAATAAATATAATTTAACACAATAGTTATACGCAATAAACATTTATTTCGGAAAACCATTTAATGGAAGCACTTTAAATATTCATTTCATAAACAAGCCTTACTATATAAAAATCAAATAATTTTAATATATTCCACTCACAGTGATAATTTTAGACTCGGCTATCACCCAAGTCAGCAGGTAGATTCTCGTCCGCAGATCCACCTAATTTACAGAAACGACACAATTACTTTCCATAATTATAATTCGAACTAATCTCGCAAAAATAACGCTTAAAATAAATATTCGTCCTAACATTACAAATTCTCAATCTTCCCCACTTACCGTAATAATCCCGTATTCGTAATTTACTAATAACATATCCGAACTTATACTACCCTCAATTTCATAATTTACTAATTTACCCTCAACCTCATAAGATTACCAATTTATCCTCAATTCAGATTACAAAATCACCCTCAAAGCTGGAAATTACGAAATTACCCTCAACACGTGAAATTACCAAAATGCCCCTAAGGTCAACGTTGACTGGAATTAACCCAACGGCCGTGGGGAAGCTCGGACTAGACACTTCTCGTCGAGGTGAGTCCAACGGTGCCGGTGGTGTTCTCCCACGCGCGGCGGCAAAACAGCCTCCTCGATGCTGGGTGATCGGTTGGGAAAGGAAGATGGTGACGTGGGAACAAAACCCAAGTGGTGGCATCGCCAAAATCTGCGAAACATCGGCGAAATTGTGACGGGTTCGCGTACGAGCTTCGCGCTCCCGTTCGGCGGTGTTCTCGACGTTTCTGGGCAGCAGGGATGGCAGGGGAACGTTCTTTGTCTCGTAAGCTTCGATTTGATACCAAGCTTGTCCGGTGGAGTGGTCGGAATAGGGAGTTACGTCCGGGTCAAACTCGCGGGTTCGGGTCGGGTCAAACGGGTCAAACACTCTCCTCTCACGGTTTCTCTCCAAAAATTCACCCGGTTTTCTCCTTTTATAAGCACCCACAAAATATCAACTAGACCCTTCATGATATATTACATAAACCCCCTCTTAATTTATCACATAAAGCCCCTTTCAATTTATCACATAAACCCCCTATTAAATTCATTATTTACATAAATAAATATAACAAATTCATATGTTACAAGCGGTGACTTCCAGGACAACTGGATCTACTGGATTGGCCCTCTCATTGGTGGTGGGCTTGTTGGGCTCGTCTATGGCAATGTGTTCATGCCCTCTGAACATGTACCACTATCTAATGACTTTTAATTAATTATGTGGTGGGGTGTATGAAAAAAATGACAGACTAAAATTATTATAAAATTTTCAATGGAATTAATTTAGAACTAGGTTTGGTAAGATAAAATGAAGGGGTCAAACTCAAATACCCCTCTTGAAAAATAAAAAATTCAATGTTAATGGATTGGTTTATATATGGATTTATTATTCAAATTTAATCAATTTTTTTTTTATTTTTCTTTATCTGCTTAAAACTATATGTCACCTTTATATTTAACTTATTAAAAAATTAAAATCTTATTTTCTTAAAATATTAAAATCTAATTTTGTATTGTAATTACTATTGAAATTAACATCTCTATTGGATGTTAAATAAACAATTTTATATATTATAAAACTCATTATCTAATAAATGAGTGATCCACGAGGATTATAATTCAAATTAAAATTCAAATGTCAGATTTATTTATATTTTTTATTCTTTTACAATTACAATTGTAATTGTTATTATTTCATGTAATTATATATATAAAACAGAACCATTTATTAAATCATGTCGAATTCAACATAACAAATGCCATGTCATTTATCAAGAAATCGGATATACTTCGAGTCGTCTACATTCTTTCTACTCAAACTATGTGTCATTCGTAATTAAAACATAAGCCCAATGCATGCTACTTGCACATGTCAGTTAAATGAATGAATCAGACGACCTGTCATTTGAACTTTTTGGAGGAGTGATATGTCGACCTCTATCGAAGCTATAAATGATTACTCGTCTATCATGTACATTTACGAATATTGTTTACACAATAATGACATGTTTTTATTTTTTTTAAGGCACCAATGATGCAAAGAGAAAGATTATTATAATTTTTTAAAAAACTTTATGTGGTCGGGTGAACGAATAAATTATTAATTAAAATTATTTTAAATTTTTTCAATGGTGTTCTAATGGCATATTTAGAATATATGGGTGAAGTATCATGCATATGATATAAGCAAGTAGCTCTAAATCTTGAAAAAAAATATGGGTCAAGAATCATGAAGCCCAAAGACTTCTATGAACAAATGGGCCAAAAGGCCCATTTCTACAGCGGTGGAGCTTCAAACCTGAATCTTAAAGAAAAAAAAATTAAATGAAATTTCTCATTTCTCTTTTCTTGTCTCTAGATTCTTAAAATCAAATCTATTATTACTCATCCTTTCCTTTACTATCATGATGACATCACACTGTTATGAAAAATCCATAAATAACCCAAAGATAAAAGCAACAAGTGTAAAATTTTGATCACTTAATAGTTATATTTATGTTTTCTTTTCCAACAAAAATAAAATAAAAATACAGCCATGAACATAATAAGTAAGCTAGTTGAAATAAATGGTGAATTTTAAGGACAATAATTTTTGAGGTTAATATCTTGGTAGTTCAAAGAAATTTTGGTACAAAAAAGGAATTTTTGAGTTTATTTATGCTATTTACCAAAAAAAAAGGAATTATTTTGAGGTAACCGATGAAGATTTAAAAATTTCCAAATATAAAGACAAGGTAGACCTTGTTGTAAATGACAATAAATAACTGTTAATTTTATTTATCTATCTTATTAATGATCATTTAAATGAGTAGACAATTTCATAAATTTAAAATATAAGGCGATCTTTTCATCATTTCAAATAAAAGTTAATAACGATAATATTTAGACTTTTTTATTTATCTTATCGGTTCCCACTTTTTAATTAACCATATAATAATAACTGAAATTAAGAGCTATTAAGATAAATAAAGGATTCATACATGATATATCATTACTAAATAAATAATGATCACTTGCTGAATTTTGTGCAGAAAATATGGTGATAAATTAATTATATAAAATGAACATTTCCAAACAGAACAAATAAAAAAATGCATATGCAAAATATTTAATTAGTTTTTTCAAAAAATATTTAATTAGTTAATTACAAGAAGGAAGAAACAAGTCTGTTGAAAACAAAACAAGAGTTGGCAAAACTTAAAAAATACAACGGTTCTCGACTCATGCGAGGAGATAAACCCTAGGCCGCAATTGAGAATAGCCAGCTCCTGCTTCCCAATTCAATACTATTTATGAGTTTTTACTCTCTCTCTCGCTCTCTCTCTACCTCGATGACTTCACTTTACTTTTTATCTCATTGAGTACTAATGAGTTATATTTATGCTTTCAATAACCCTTCCTTAAATCTTCTTCTCTTTCCCGTTCCCTTTCCTTTGCCCCATTCATGGTTTCCCATTTGTTTCTCCGCCTGCCCCACTTCCTCGTAAGCTCCCCCTCCCAGTCTCTATATGCATACATATTGCGTTGTTGGATGTGGGTTTGTTAAGAATTTAGTTTTTCATTTCTGCAAAATTTGATTTTGAGTTCACACAGTGTGAACTTTTTTAAGGTTTGACGTATCAATGATTTTGATTCTTGAACTGGATAATTGGGTTCATTTTTTTAAATTCTTTTCTAAGGAGTATATTATAATTTAGAGCAAGAACTTATGTGGGTTTTCTTTTTTATTTCTTTTAATTTATAGTTTTTCATCTACATATCATTCCAGCAAGTAAGCTCATGGGTCTCAAGTCCATTAATTTTTCATTTTGAAAATAAGGTTTTCAATGAGGATACGTCATATTATGCTGCTGGTGCCAGTTAGTTTAATACAGAAGAGATTTGGTGTTGGAGCGCTACTCAATGTCTTTTTGTTTTACAATATTTAGTCAAATAAAGAAAATCTCTTATTAAGTAGTCTTGAATTTACTGGTGCTTTACATTCATTTGAACATGATTGTTAAGCAATATTCATTGTTGTCATAGTCAACAAGTTAGAAATTTCCAGGAAAGAACTTCGAGTTGGGAGTTCGATTATCCCGGTGAACTGACCGTACCCCAAACTAAAGCGGAACATACTAGTGTTTTTGTGTTTATTACTCTTTTCTATTACACTGTTTCATTTTTCTTTGAATTCCAGATTTGTAAAGCTTGTGATTTAATTGCTCTCCTTGTTTTTATTACAGTCAATCTTTTGGATCAGAAATTAGACACAATATAAATGCAAATGTACTCAACTCATCTGGGATGAATAGAAAGGAACAAGAAAAATATCTCTTTTCAAAGAATAAGTCTTCACTTGAATTTTTGTTTCAATAGTATACCACTTCTAGTCATGTATCAGTGAAGGCGCTGTCATCTACAACTGAAGCTGAAGGTAATGAAATGGAATTTAATCGCGTGAATTGTCTTGTCTGGGTACTGCATGAATCTGCCGAGAGCTTTTCCCATGCAATTACATCACTTGAATTGGCTAGAAGTGGTGCAGAGCTTGCAATGGCTTCGAATGGGAAGGATGTCCATGAATGGCATAAACGTATAGCTTATGGAGTATGCTCATACCACCTTGCTACACTAACACTGTTTTTTTAACTGACATAGCTCAGTCTTGATATTGTTTGGTTGGTGATCTATACTCATTTTGGTAATCTATACATTTACATGTTTATGCTCATATCTCCTGTAATTTGCCTTAAACAACCATTACGAGTGGTATCTAAGTTGAGTCGAGGTGGAACATTCTTTATCAATTATCAATTATTAGAAGTGTTGATGCGGTTTTTCATGTGCCTTCAAATAGTGTCAAAAACTCCTGCTCGCGGTATGCTCGAGCTCGAGTAGGACTGCTTTCCAACTTCAATTCCTCTGATCATTCCGAATTGCAGTCTCCTCGGCCTGTATTCATAAAAGCAGGTCGGGGTCGCTGGATATTGTTCCGGTGAAAACCTTCCGACGCTCAAGTCGGTGATCGGGTTATTCTTTTGTATCCCTCTTAGTTAGAGAGATCGGAGGAATAAAAGGGGTATTTTCGTCTCTTTTTTGTGAGAATCGCCTTCCCAGAAAAATACAAATAGAGAAGAAGAAGACCTGTCTCAGATTTCCCCCCCTCTCACCTCTCTTTCCTTTTTTCCCTTATACTTCCGTCTTCCCACCCTTTTTCTTGAGGCTGCCGTTCCCTCGTCTATAGTGTCTGGGCCCCTCTGACAGCTGGGATTACTGTAGCATTTCATGGGAATGCGGGACTGTCTGGTGGGCATGGTTCACATGGGCTAATCATAGTGTCGGGCGTGTGCGCATGGAATGATGATACTCGTGGGGCATGTGTCGGCCATCGGTAACATTCGTGACACCATACTCGTGTGGGGTATTGGTCAAGCATCGATCATCGTATTGAGTTGCTGGAGAGACGGGTCGGACTGTTTCGAACCGGCTGTATCTGGATCTTGCATTTCCTCTGTGCTGCGTTTGGCGTAGTTGAGTCATGCCTGGGGGTTTGAATACCTCGAGCAGGAGGGTGAGCTCGGGTTTTGACCATTCTAGAAGTTTCTCTACCTTGACCAGCTTTGACGGGGCTATAAAGACCCCGAGCAGAAGAGTGAGCTCGGGCTCGACCGGTCTTGGACTCCTCGACCTTGACTAGCTTTGGCGCCTAATAAAGTGCTGTCTTCGTGCCACGGTCGGGTCTTCCGCTCGAGATGGGTTGATCTCGAGGTCTTTTACTCGAGCTAGGTTGGCCTCGAGGAGACACGCTCGATATTACCCAAACACTAGTCCTCTAGTTTCTAGTCTTTGGAGTGAAGCGAGATAAGACTGGAAACTTCTTGTTTGGGTCGGCTTCCTGGCCTTTTTATCTTCCTGTATTGAGTTGTCTTCCGCTTCCATCATTTCATATTTAATGTGGGACTGTGGGTTGATCCAGGCCGTGCGTTTGAATTTTGAAGAGGCGTTACTTGAGCGATCACGTCTCGTGAGATGCGTCTTAGTCGGTGAAGAGGCGCTCCCTCTTTAAAACCCTTGATTTTCTTTCTTCGTGCTTCCTATTGCTTATCTTTGCTCGGACCCAAAATTGATCGCTTGCGATGCTTCTCATCTTTTTCTTGACGTTACGATCACTTCCGCCTTCAACTTTGCTCATGTATAAACCTCTTTCCTTTCTCTTGTTATTTTTATCTTTCGTTTATCCGGGTTCTCGATTTCCACCGGGTAGATTACTGCTTATAGGAAACATGCCAAACACCCAACAACCCCGTAGGATGTCAGTCCGAAGAATCGTCTTCATCAAGTGTTGTTCAACCCCTTAATATGATTCCAATAAGAGATTCTAGTTCAGAGGGGGTGTTAGCTGTGGCAGAGACCCAACCGCATCAGGGGGGAAGGGTTAGCCAGCGGTCGGGAGTGGGGGTATCGCATTGACTCCATGAGGTGTGAAATCACACACCAGGATCTGGAAAGGCTTAGGGACACCTATCACATATCAGACAATGTGGACTTGCGGGTGCCGGGTAAGGGTGACATACCCAACCGTCCTCCTCAGGGGTATGCCACCTTCCACATGGAATACTTTAGGTGGGGTTCAGTGCCTCTTGACCTTATTTTGCTCGATTCCATCCAGATTCCGTTGGCCTGAGGCAACTGAATCCAAATGAGTGAAGGGTCCTATCCGGCCTCTATGTATTGTGGAGATGGTGTAATCTGGGTGAGCCCTCGGTAGAGGAGATAAAGCATCTCTACCAGTTGAAATGCAACCTGAAGGATGCTGGCTGGTACTACCTCACCTCTAGCTCGAAGGGCAAGAAACCCATAATCGATCTCCCACTTCACGGCAAGCTGGAAGGGCAAATTCTTCTTCACTGGGGTAGATTGGGGGCATGCTGCACTTCTTTCTGAGGGGATCCCTCCGATTCCTCATCATTTTTGTACTCAGTGTCGTTCACTTGTCCAACGAATTTTTATTTTGGTTCTTCTACTTGCATCTTTTCTTACTATTTTTCCCTGGTTGTTGTTGCAGTATCTTGGGATGCCTCTTATAGAATTGGGGAAGAGCTTCGAGCGAGTGTCAACACTGCCCTCGACAACGCGAGCTCGTGCAGGGAGTTACTCACAGCACCGAATTTTGTGGAGTTTGGCTTGGTCTCAGAGGAAGAGATGAGTGATGTGCTCAATATGTTAAAGAGGCCTGCAAAGGCCTAGGGACGTGCGAGCTCTGCTGCTCTAGCAAAAAGGCCTCAAACCGGTACTCCCACTTAGCCGGTTCGAGCTGCCCCCTAGTTTAGAAGACAGAGCGAGCAGAAGAGGGTGCAGACCACAGACGTCCGAGGATTGCAACGTCAGCTCGGCCTCGATCAGAACGGGTGCAAGAGCAGGAGCAGGAGCGGCCCGACCGCACCGATCCCTACATCAAGGACTTTGTCAAACAGATGGAGGATAAGTTCTTGGATAGGATGGAATCCTATGATGCTGATGAGTTGGTCAACACTTTCCACCGCCTCTTCTTCGTCTGCTGCTTTGCTACTCTGCATTCGAGGCCAAGACTCAAGATTCCCGGAGGAAGCTCAGGCGAAGTCGGAGCTTGAAACGGAGCCTTGAGCAAAAAGATGAGGAGGCAATGAAGGTTCGCGAGGAGAACTCTACCCTCGAGGAGAAAGCAGCAATGTTGGATTCCAAGGCCTTCCAGCTCGAGAGGGAGCTGTCTCTCATCCGGGATGAGCTACTCAATGCTCGAAAGGACTTGGACACACAAAGGTTCTCTTTCGAGAAGACCATGGAGGAGGAGGCTTCTCGTTTCCAGAAGAGGGTGGACTCTTTGGAAGACAGGATCACGACAGAGTACAATGATGGGGTGTCTTTCAGCTATAGCTGCCTCGTGTTTGCCTTGAGCAAGGAGCATCCTAAAGTAGACCTATCTAAGCTCGGGGCGACCGTCGCGGAGTACATGCGCGAGCACGATGCCCCGAATCAAGAGCCGGGAGTCCCCCCTACCGAGGCCTTGGCCGAGTCTGGAGAGGCTGCTCCTCTTGCTGCTGCTGCTGTTGCCACTGCTCCTGCTACTGCTGCTGCTGCTGAGGCCACGAAAGCTACTCTGCCCTCCGAGGACCCAACTTCACTTGCTAGCCCCAAAGCTCCGACCAATTGATCTCTATCTCTCTTTTTTTTTTGTACTTGTATTTTGATGGATCAATAAAGAATATATGTTGGACAATTTTCCTCCGTGTCTGTATGTATATTTTTACCTTACATTTTCCTATGAGATTGACTTTGTGCACTTGCAAGTAAATTTTTATAAGTGTTGGGTCCTTGTTTTTCTTCTCCGAGCCATTTCTGCTAGTATCATCTATTGGCTTATGTGTGGTAGATTCTTGCCTTGAGTTAGTCTTTAAGGCCTCTATTTATCTTGTGAGCTCGGTCCGCTCGAGCCGATGTTCGGCTTATGCTTAGCCCCTGGAATTTTTGCAAGCCTATTCTGCCCGAGCTTGCCATTGGCTCACACTTGGCACCGTCTTGCCTTAAGATAGACTTAGAGACTTCCGGCCTTTGCATTATCTTCACGAGCTTATCTTGCTCGAGCCTGCAATTGGCTCAAGCTTGGCACCGTCTCGCCTTATGCTAGGCTTTGAGACTTCGGCCTTTGCATTGTCTTCGCGAGCTTATCTTGCTCGAGCTTGCTATTGGCTCATGCTTGGCACCGTCTCGCCTTAAGCTAGGCTTTGAGACATCTGGCCTTTGCGTTATCTTCACGAGCTTTTCTTGCTCGAGCCTGCAATTGGCTTACGCTTGGCACTGTCTCGCCTTATGCTAGGCTTTGAGACTTCTGGCCTTTGTGTTGTCTTCGCGAGCTTATCTTGCTCGAGCCTGCAATTGGCTCACGCTTGGCACCGTCTCATCTTAAGCTAGGCTTTGAGACTTCTGGCCTTTGCGTTGTCTTCGCGAGCTTATCTTGCTCGAGCCTGCAATTGGCTCACGCTTGGCACTGTCTCGCCTTAAGCTAGGCTTTGAGACTTCTGGCCTTTGCGTTGTCTTCGCGAGCTTATCTTGCTCGAGCCTGCAATTGGCTCACGCTTGGCACCGTCTCGCCTTAAGCTAGGCTTTGAGACTTCTGGCCTTTGCGTTGTCTTCGAACTTGTTGGCTTCAACTTGTCTCTATTAAATTAACATTGAAAGCATTTTTCTTGCTTTTACACATGTTCTAGATTTTACACATTTCCATTTCGGAAGGAATTAGATATTAATGCTTACATCACGAGGAAACTTACTGGAAATATTTAATCAAATGTTGTGCGTTCCATGGCCTCTTGACTTCTAGTCCATCTAGATGAGTCAGCCGGTATGCTCCCGGCCCGGTTACTTGAGAGACCCTATAGGGACCTTCTCAGTTCGGTCCTAACACACCATGCCTGGGGTCCTTCGTGTTCTGATTGACTCTTCTAAGTACCCAATCTCCCACTTGATATGGGCGGATGTGCACGTTCCGGTTGTAATAGCAAGTCACTCTCTGCTGAAACTCTGCGATCTTTGCAGCGGCCCTTTGCCTTTTCTCTTCCGAAAGTCCAGGCCTACACACATCTGCTCATCGTTTTGCTCCTCGTTGAAGTGCTCTGTTCGGTGTGTTCCCATCCCTATTTCAGTAGGGACGACTGCCTCATGTCCAAATGCCAATGAGAATGGGGTTTTCCCTGTAGTAGTTTTGTGCGTGGTTCTGTAAGCCCATAAGACACCAGGCAGCTCGTCAACCCAAGCTCCCTTCTACTCGCCGAGTCTGGTCTTCAAGAGGCATTTTATAGTCTTGTTTGTGGCTTCTACTTGCCTGTTGGCTTGCGGGTGTGATGGAGAAATAAACTTCAGCTCTATCCCCATGTTTTTGCAGAAGTCTTTGAACTTGTTGTTGTCAAATTTTCTCCCGTTGTCCGTAACCAACGCGTGGGGGATCCCATACCTGCAAATCACATTTTTCCAAATGAAGTCAGTGGTTTTGCTTTCTGTGATACTATTCAAAGCTCCTACTTCGACCTATTTGGTGAAATAATCAATTGCCACCACGACGTGAGTAGCACATGCTCTCCCCTTTGGTAGCTGCCCGATCAAGTCAATCCCTCATTGAGAAAAGGGCCAAGGTGAATTCATCACGGTGAGGTTCTCGAGAGGCTGGGTCATGTAGTTGGCAAAACTTTGGCAACTCTTGCAGCTCTTGGTCTTCTCCTGTGCATCCTGAAGCATGCGAGGCCAGAAGTACCCCTGTCTTAAGGCCTTGAAAGCCAAATATCTCGCGCCTCAGTGGTTCCCACAGATCCCTTCATGTATTTCTCGAAGGACATAATCGGCTTCCTCTTGATCTAAACACCGCAACAATGGGAGAGTGTATCCCTGTCTGTATAAGACCCCATCGATCAGAGTATATCTGGCCGCTTTACACTTCAACTTCCGTGCCTGCTTCTTATTGGCAGGCAACCTTCCTTCCTTGAGGTAAGAAACAATTGGTTCCATCCAGGTGCTGCACGAGCAGGTCTTGATTTCTAAGGGGATAGACTTCGGTATTTTGGGGTCGGATGTAGCGGCTATTCGAGCTATCATGTCAGCTCAAAAATTCCTTCCCCTCACGTTCTGCTCTACCTCGACTGTTCAGAAATTCTTTATTAGCTGCTTTACCCTCCGAAGGTAAGCCTCCATCTTCTCACCTTTTGCTTGGAAGCTTTCGTTGAGGTGATTTGCTATCATTGTGAGTCCGTTCGAGTTTCTGACACGCCTTCACTACTGAGGCGAGTTTCAATCCTGCAATTATAGCCTTGTACTCGGCCTGATTGTTGGTGACTTCAAATTCCAGCTTCACGGCATCTGCATCTCTACCTCTTGGATGAGAAGTACAATTCCGCCTCTACTCCACGATCTCTATAGGACCCATCAATCGTGATTGTCCATGCATTGGTCGGGTCGAGGAATCGGTGGATGCTTGCCTTCATCTCTTGATTTCTTCTACGTGCACTCGACTACGAAGTCTGCTAAGGACTGAGCTTTTATAGCTGTTCGAGGTTGGTAGCTGATGTCGAATTCACTGAGCTCCACCGACCATTTAACCAATCTTCCGGAGGTTTACGGCTTTGCGAGTCGCACTGAGCGGTTGGTTCGTTAAAACTATCACCGAATGTGCTTGGAAGTAAGGCCTCGACTTTCGAGTCTGCGTCACTGAGGCCAATGCCCATCTTTCCATTGGTGGATATCGTTTTTCAGCCCCCAACAAAGCTTTGCTCATGTAATATACAGGGTAATGCACCCTCGACTCTTCTCTTACCAAAACCGAGCTCGTTACCCATTGGGACAGCTAAATACAACAACAGAACTTCCCCTGCTCGAGGTGTTGACAGCAATGGGGTCTTCAGCAAGTACTCCTTCAACTGTTGGAACGCCACTTCGCATTCTGGTGTCCACTTTGTCTTCCTGCCTTTTCTCATTTCCTGGAAGAAGACTCGGCATTTATCTGTGGCCCGAGATATGAACCTGTTGAGACATGCCAATTTACCTGTAAGACTTTGTATCTCCTTGAGGGTATGTCAGGACTTCATCTCCACTACTGCTCTTATCTTTTCCGAATTGGCCTCGATCCCTCTATGGATGACCATGAAGCCCAAGAATTTTCCCGAACCAACCCCAAAGGCACATTTTTCTGGATTTAGTTTCATGCGATATTTTCTTAGGAGTGCGAAGGTTTCTTTCAAGTGGTTTACATGTTCCTCTGCCTCTTTCAATTTGGTGATCATATCATCCACATAAACCTCCATTGTTCGGCCTATCAGTGGCTTGAAGACCCTATTCACCGATCTACGGCATATTGCCCTGCGTTCTTGAGTCGAAGGGCATAACCTTGTAGCAAAACAGACCTTGATTGGTGATGAAGGCTGTGCACTCCTCGTCTGGCCGGTGCATGGGAATTTGGTTATAGCCTAAGAAGGCGTCCATGAAGCTAAGCAGCCTGTGCCCTACGGTAGAATCCACCAGCTGGTCTATTTTTGGTAATCGGAAGCTGTCTTTTGGATAAGCTTTATTTACATCTGTGAAGTCCACGCACATTCTCCATTTCCCACTTGCCTTCTTGACCAACACCACGTTCGAGATCTATTCGAGGTAGGAGACTTCCCTTATAAATCCTACTTTCAGCAGCTTCTCCACCTCGCAGTTTATGGCCTCATACCTTTCTTGGTTGACGCATCTCCTCTTCTGCCTCACTGGCTTAGCATCTTTCTGTATTGCCAGCCTATGACACGCCACCTCCGGGTCGATCCCAGGCATATCTTCATGCGTCCAAGAAAATACATCGAAATGTGCTCGTAAACACTCGACCAGATATTTTTCAACTGCCCACTAACTCCCGAGCCGATCTGGACCTTCTTCTCGAGGTCGTTTGGTCTTATTACAATTTCTTCCAGCTCCTCAGCCGGCTCCTGCCTCCCATTCTTCGACTCCCCCCTTGAGTCCAATGACGTTATTTGCATGGTTTCTTTTATTGCCCACAGCGTAACACTCCTCGTGACCCTCTGGCTGTCCTTGACGACTCCTACGGCCCCATTTACTCAGTACTTCAGGGCTAGGTAGTGGGTCGACAATACTGATTAGTTGATTCTCATAAAAGGCCTCCCCAATATTGCTTGGTAGGGGCTGACTTCATCCACCACTACAAAAGTCTAGCATCATGTTCTTTTCAAAAGGCTTCGAGTCCATAGTTACAGCCAATTTGATGATTCTTAGAGGGATCAGCTTTCCTCCCCCGAACCCTTTCAGGGAAGTGCTCGTCTGCTCAAGGCTCGCACCTGCTATTCCCAAATCCTCAAGTGTAGATTTAAAGAGAATGTCCACCGAGCTTTCCGAATCCACCAATATCCGATCGACCTCCTTATTGGCAACGTTTGCCTTCACGACCAAGGCATCCTCATGAGGGTACAGTACCTTTTTTTCATCCTCCTCTGTCCACATGATGGGCACCTGCCAGTACTTTAGCCGTTTTGGCAGCGAGTGCGTGAGCAGGACTTCCGTACGGCATGGCGTATCTGCAATAGTTTTTCCAAGCCCTGTTTGAATTTCCTACCATCGTGTGCCCTCCTGAGATTACTCTTGTAGCCGGTGGTTCCAGATCTATGCTATATGCTCGGTCATCCTCCTCTGGCTGCCGCTCTACCACCGGATGGCCCCTTTCAACAAACTCATCCAAATATCAGTTTCGAACTAGGTCCTTCACCTGGTTCTTCAAATCCCGGCACTGTGTCGAGTGGCCGTGATCACCATGGAAGCGGAAAAACTGTCCCCTGTCTCGTTTACTAGCTGGCTTAGCCATCGGCGTTGGAGGGCTTAGCAGTCCCCACTCTTCCGCCACTTAGAGTATTTCTTCGAGTGACACCTTCAAAGTTGTATATTGCCTATAGGCTGGGCTCTGCTCAACGATCTGTATCGCCTGATCCCGAGGGAAGCTTCTCGGTGGGGGTGGCAATGAACGATCTGCTCTGTTGTGGTCTGGCATACTTCGGCTCGGTGGTTGGTTGCGGGACGAATGATCGTCGTGATGCCTGTACTCCCTGTGGTCCTGGCCTGGAGACCTGCGGGGTAGGGCAGGAATCACTCGTGGCTGGGGAGCTCTCTGATAGGGGTTATAGGGGGCAACCCTTTCCCTTATTGTCCTGAAAATTGGTGCTCCCCAAGCAGCACCTCCTTTTTCTTTCCTCTTTGCTCCACTGCCCTGCTCACTTTTTAGCTTTGCAGTCTTTTCTTCCTCGATAATCATGTTCATCTTCACCTGTTCGTGCGCATCGAAATATGAACGGATCGAGGGACTTCATAGATTGTACCACGGCCTCCTCATCCTAATTCCATCTTTCAGCCCCCTCAACGCCTGAGGATGGTTGAATGCCCCAAGATCCAAAATCGATCGGTGGTACCTCTTAACAAATTCCCAGAGGGGTTCTCCCTCCCTCTGTCTTATCTCTGTCAACTACATCATGCCATCTTTGGGGGTCACTGCGCCCGAAATTGCTCTGTAAATTCTCTGCACATCTGTTCAAAGCTCAGGATGCTTCCCCATGGCAGCCTGCGATACCACTCTCTTGCTCTTCCTTCTAAGGTGAGTGGGAAGGCCCTACACTGCTGGGTTGTCGTCAAGCCCTGCACTCCAGTCATGTCGTTGAACATGATTGTGATGCCCATAACCTCCGCTGAGAAGGGGGACTCGTTGTCCAGCATTATCCTCCAACTTGGGCTTTTCCCATTTCCCCGAAGACCCTCTAGAACCTGTGCCAACCTGCGTACTTCCCCTTCCAACTCCTCCGCACGGGAGGTCGGTGCCGTGTCCTGCAAATGTTGATGGGATCCCCTTTCCTCAAAGTTCATCTCCTATATGTTCCCAGACGAGGGCGTTTCCGTGGTCTGGATTCGAGGATGTTATGGCTTGCTTTCCTCCGTCCCTCCCTGAGTTCTTGTAGGATGGATGTTAACGCTTCCATTTGTTTCTCCATCCGATCCATTCTCTCATGGATTTCTCTATTTTAAGCCTCGTTGGCCCTCCCTCAAAGTCATCGACTCCTCTGGACTTACTCCTCTCCTGCTGTTTCCTCTCATTGTTGTGTTGTGTCTTCTGAATGTGTTGGAAAATCAGGCTTTTTGAACTGATCCCCACAGATGGCGCCAAGATGTTGATGCGGTTTTTCGCGTGCCTTCAAATAGTGTCAAAAACTCCTGCTTGCGGTATGCTCGAGCTCGAGCAGGACTGCTTTCCAACTTCAATTCCTCTGTATTCACCGGAGCTGCAGTCTCCTCGGGCCTGTACTCACAAAAATAGGGTCAGGGGTCGCCGGATGTTGTTTCGGTGAAAACCCTCCGACGCTCAAGTCAGTGATCGGGTCATTCTTTTTGTATCCCTCTTAGTTAGATAGACCGGAGG
Organism: Murraya koenigii; assembly: GCA_025617385.1. Taxonomy (NCBI): domain Eukaryota; kingdom Viridiplantae; phylum Streptophyta; class Magnoliopsida; order Sapindales; family Rutaceae; genus Murraya; species Murraya koenigii. The sequence continues at coordinate 26,505,995 of CM046813.1, forward strand.
AATAGAAAGGGTATTTTCATCTCCTTTTTATGAGAATCGCCTTCCCGAAAAAATACAAATGGAGAAGAAGAAGAAGAACCTATCTCAGATTTCCCCCCCTCTTGCCTCTCTTTCCTTTTTTCCCTTATACTTCCGTTTTCCCGCCCTTTTTTCTTCGGGGCTGCCATTCCCGCATCTATAGTGTCTGGCCCCTCTGACAACCGGGATTACTGTGGCATTTCTTGGGAATGGTTTACATATCTGGTGGGCATGGTTTACATGGCTTGATCATAGTATCGGGCATGTGCACATAGAATGATGACACTGTGGGGGCGTGTGCGCATAGAATGATGACACTGTGGGCGCATAGATGGGTCTGACTGTCTCGAACCGGCTGTATCTAGATCTTGCATTTCCTCCGTGTTGCGTCTGGCGTGGTTGAGTCATGCTTGGGGGTTTGAAGACCTCAAGCAGGAGGGTGAGCTCAGGTTTCGACTATTCTAGAAGTTCCTCGACCTTGACCAGCTTTGACGGGGCTATGAAGACCCCGAGCGGAAGAGTGAGCTCGGGCTCGACCAGTCTTGGACTCCTCGACCTTGACCAGCTTTGACGCCTAATAAGGCTGTCTTCATGCCAGCGGTCGGGTCTTCTGCTCGAGATAGGTTAACCTCAAGGTCTTTTACTCGAGCTGGGTTGGCCTCGAGGAGACCTTCTCGATATTACCCAAACAAGAAGCCATGAGCAAATCGAAGAAGAATCATTGACTCGTATGGCTCTTCAGGTAGTAGTTTATGCTTTATTAAAAATGGCAATTGAAGTGGAGAATTTGCTCTCTCAAGATCGTGACAACAATCATGCTCTAGTTAAAGAGATGTGAGTTCTCAAGAACTGGAGAAAAATTAAATTAATTATTATTTTTGGTTAATATTTCATTTTTATGGAAAATTATTTCCATGAGCAGCTTTGTGGAGTTAATTTAAATTTAGAATATAAGTTTGTCTAAACATATGACTGTGATGTCTTATTATTCTTGTGCAGTTATCATTTAAATGCCAATTATCGATGATAACTATTTTCCCTCTTTATTTGCTTCAGCTTGTCCTCTAAGATGATGGCGGTAGGAGAGTTCCACTTAGGAATGGCAAAAAGATTCGGATCCGGCCTGGATCTGCAAAGAACCGGAAGCATTTGCATCCGAAAATGTGGGATATCCAGATCTGTATTTTTTATTTAATTATTAATTTAATTAAATTTTAATATAAAATATATATATAAGCCAAAAAGTCTAAAAGTGTGAACTTATGATATTATTGTATGTTATGCTTGTTGAATTTTTAACTGTTGAATTATTAATTATTGAATTATAAATTTATAATTAGATTTTATTTGATGTTATTAAGTAAATTGTGAATTTATATTATTTTTTATGCTTAATTCATATTGTGGTATCTTTAATTATGGATTATGATGTAAGATGTTATTGTATGTTATTCATGTGGAATTGTTAATTATTGAGTTATGAATTTATGATTAGATTTTATTTGGTATTATTAGATAAATTGTTGAATTTATATTATTTTTATGTTTAATTTATGTTGTAATAATTTCAATTGTGAATTTATGATGTTATTGTATGTTCTTCATATTAAATTATTAATTATAAATTTATGATTGTATTTTATTTGATATCATTATATAAAATTTTAAGATTTTAAATTATTAAAATTTAATATTTACAGATCCGGATATCCGGGATATCCGTTCGCAATCCGTGCGCATATTATCCGCATTCGGATCCGCATATATTTTTTTGGATCCTGATGTGGATCCGGATGTAAAATTGTTGATGCAGATCTGGATCCGGATTTTGCCATCTCTATACTTCCACTACAAAAAAAAAAGTTCTATTGTGATGAAAAAAAAACTGTCTTTATATATGCAAAATTTGTCACTAAAAACTAAATAAATTAATGACAGATTATATGTCGTTATTTATGTGTCGCATTTGCCACCGTCACTAAAATATATAGTGACAATTAATAAATAATCACAAGTATTATGTGTCACTAATACACACTTTATAGTGAAAAATATAAATTGACAACAAGTAGGGACAAAAAAATCTGTCACTATAATTATATTTTTGGACATATAATTTTATTATTATTTTTATATTAGTGGCTATTAATGTGTCACTATATTGATACTAGTGACTATTAATGTGTCACTATTTATATAAATAAAGACAATTAAATTAGTCATTGATGATCATTATTGACAATGAAATGTATCATTATAAATTCAATTAGTGACAATTTATTCAATCATTAACAAATTAAATATGACACTTGAATATGTTGTTATTGAAAAATTAGTGATAATTAATTCAATTAATACGATCTCAATAGTAGCATATAATTTTGTCTCAATGAATATATTAGTGACATTAAATCAATTATTATATATCTAAATTAGTAAATTCTATAGCAATTTATTCAAGAACTAATAATGTGAACAGTGAAATTATTTTAGTCTCCAATTCAAAAAGTGACATTTTTATATTAAATCTTTCACCAATTAATCTTATAGGGACAATTAATTTTATTGCTACATTTATAATTTGTAAAGTAATTGACCATAAATAATATGATTTTGAGAAAATTAAAACATAAAATTTGCTAACAAATGCATGGTTCAGTAACAATAGTAACCATTTTAAAATTGTATTTTATACTAATTCATAAAAAAATGTTATCAAATATTAATATTATTACCATCCAATAAAGAACTACTGAAAATTGTAAACATGGCTAATAATTGTCAAAATGTCAAAAATCATAAGACATCAACTATCAAAAATTTCGACTGCATTTGCCTCATTTTGCGCTCGAACATATTTAAAAACTTCTGCAAGAGTTGATTTCACTGCATTCATCTCTTCCTGCATATTCTTACGTTCATTTTCTGCAGCTTGCCTACGACTTTGATCTTTCTCTAACATTTTCAAATTCTCATTTCGAAAAGATTTTGTTCCAAAGACATCTACTCTATGAATCCCATGACCATAAATGAGAGTAGATTTTGTATGCTCACCTACAACTTGATTAAAGATTTGATCTTTTGATGTATTGGGTTGCTGGTTCACAAGCTCATTCATTTGGTTCTGAAGAAAGAAAAAAGGCCAAAAAAAAATTATAATGAAATACACAATGAACTAAAAAAATTAAAATTATAATATAAGATATCTTTTCACACATGTCAAAATAAGCAAATACCACAAATTTTAAGTCCATTTTGAGACTGTTTGCATTCCTCTCCTAATTAAAAGTTGGGTTGAGATAAGTATTTCCCTCATTAGTTTGTGGGAGGATAAGTTATCCCTCCAATACTTGTAAGAGTAGAAATCTAGAATTGCCATGTAGAACTTAATGTAGGCGGTTTCAGTAGACTATTAATTGGGTAATATATATCAATGATTCATAAAATATGAGTAGACTATTAATTGGGTAATATATATCAATGATTCATAAAATAAATTATTCATCAATCATAGAAATTACAATAGTACTTAAAATTGTAGTACTATAAGTTCATAACAAAAATAAAAACAAAAAACACTTAAAATTGCATGCATAAGTATTATATAAACGTCTTACTTACAATTGCCTCTCTCGAGTTCAAATCATCAGGCTGACTATTTTTTTTTTTTGTGTGAGTAATTGTAAACATAGTGATCATGTCTGGTTCTTTTCCTTCTGGGTCATTTGATTGCTGCAAATATACAAACGCATCAATATTAATGTAATTACAAAGAAAATATGTAATAAAAGGTAAGGTAAAATGATCAATTAACTAATTCATCTCTAATTCTAGCAAAGCTTTTTGTTCCAGCAGTGTAGTTGGTCTTCAGTTTTGAACTGTTAACTTTACTTGTTGCAGAACGTTGCTGTAATAAAAATGAAAAAGTTAACTTCCATGTACACGACATTTTGTAAAAAAGTATGAAGCTAAAAAAATAACTAAATAATATATATATGTTCTTACTTGTCCTTTCTCAGATTCCCAAAATTTAAACCAGTTATCATATCTTCATCATTTCTTGACTCATAATATTTGGTCTTTAATGCAGCTTTTCGATTTCGCCAACGATGAGCTAATTTTTCATTAACCCATCTACCCCTACAGCCCAGTTGATAACGAATTTTTCCTAAAAAATGTTTTAATAAAACAATTAATAAACCTCATTGAGTTCAAAAAATATCAAAATAAATTAGCAACTAGACTCGTTAATCCAACTCTTATCCATTATTTAACTGAGAATTCTAGTAGTTGATCCTGAATTTTAAGAAGAATAAAATATTAAAATATAAAAGTTGAAAATAGAACAAGCAGAAATGGATATTTAGACATTGGTTAATAAAGAAAGATTAACAACAGAAACTTAAACTAGTATGAAATTGATATTACCCTATAAATAACATATAAAAAGACAATTGCATCTGAACAAAATTTATTAACAAAAATAAAACACTTACATATAAGAGGTGCTTCGACAATTGCTCAATCTAAGACTGAATTCTTCCTTTTTAACACCACTTTAACTGGATAAACAATGTAATTCCCCACCAATGAATTAATAATAAAGAAATGAGTATCAATTGAAATTAAGAAAAGTAGGATCATCATAAAGATTTATAACAAATTAATTATAGTAAAGAATTCAAGCAGTCCCAAAACCTTCAAATATATATAGGGAAATTCTTTTGTTCAAGCAAATGTATATTAAAGGAAAATCAAGTAATATTTCTTCAAATATGTAAGTAATTAATGGACTTAAATAATATAGCAAAAGGAATCACTAAAGTCTAGAACAGACATAATAAATCAGCATTTGGCGCCTTCAAAAGACATTATTTGATTCTTTTTTACACCTCCAAATTATTGTTCTATTAGGCTTCTTAAAAATTACACAAGATTTCTGGAGAATGGTAAGTACTACTATGATGTTGAGAATGAGAACGGTTATGTTCGTGCCAGGTTTGAATCTGAGAGGACAGCTACTACAAGTGGAGGTTACTATATAAATACACAGAATGTAAATAAGTTCAGCACCATGTAACCATTTCAGAACCAGCAAGAGTACCAAGAGAGCACAGAGGAGTATTGCCTTCAGTATTAGTCATCATTGTAAAAGGGTAAAAATAGAATGAAACTGAAAAAATTTAGGACTGTTACTAGAAAGAAGATTAAATTATGTGAATGTTTTTTCACATTATAGTTTTTTTTTTTTTACTTTCTTGTATTTGCGCCTCTTTTTTATGCTCTGCAAATCAAAAGGGATTTTACTTTTGTACTAAGAATAAAAATAAAAGAAATAAACAAAAACTAAATTATTTTTGCTAGACAAGAATATACCCAATCACCAATCACCCTTCAGACCAAATCAGCCTTTACACCTCCCAACTGATTTATTTAAATCAATAAATCACATGAGAACATAGAAAAGGGTTTGTGACAATTAGACAATGGCACTCTTGAGATAGAAAGGATTTTGGACACATGAAAGAATTTTCAGAAAATATAAAGTTAGCATAAAAAAGAATAATAAAGTTCAAATCTAAAGAAATTTAGTGTTTGAGATTGTTGTAGCTTATCGATTATAGAATATTTAAACAAGATCTCGCTGTCGATTGCAAAATATCTATCAAAATCAACACCCAACAACAAATTTTAGCAACTAAAATAATAAACTTAGTTGGCGATTAGAATGAAAAAAAAAGCAATAAACCATGACTATTACCTTTTTGCTCTTAAAACTTGGAGAGTAGCAAACCGAAGCTTCAGTTTTTGGCGGAAGGACAAATAATTGCTGGGTCTTTGTTAAGCGATGGAAGCGAAAGAGTAGAATTGCTGTAGGATTTGTAATAGGCAGATTAAAATAAAAAGATAAAATTCGATTGGGATAAGGAAAGAAAAAAGAGAAATCCATGCTTGATTAGGTTTTAACAGAAGCTATAGTTTTGAAAGTAGAGTACGATACGGAGATAGAAGGATTGATTCCCCAATTAGGGAGAAAGAGAGTTTTGGGGAAAAATATATGCATGATTTGTGACATTAATTAAATTAGATTATTAATAGGGATAATTTTATTGTGTCTTAAATAAAATAAAATAAATTTTTTTTAATTTATTGGGACACAAATTATAAATATTGTCTCTAAAAGGATTCATTTTTTTAATGCCAACCAAATGCGCTAAAAATTTCCTCAATTATTAGTGATAAATGTTAACATTTGTGGCAATATATCATGTATAGAGACAATTATTTTATTCTGTCACAAAGTATTTGTTCCTAAAAGTCATTTTTTTTGTAGTGTTCATTGAAAATCAATTGAGAATGAGGCATTCGAAATTGGTACAATGGTTTAGAATTGTAGAATTACCTCGTATTGCAGGATTTTTCAATTCTTTATTAAAGAAGTGGTCCATGGAATATGCGGGAAGGTTTGCTCAAAAACCTTAGCCTTTAGCTTAAACTTTTGTCTGTCAGATGATAACCTCCTTTCCAATCAATAACGTATTTTTGCATATGCTGATGATATTCCAATATTTGTGCCTGTGCATGTGAGTTCATGTTTTTTCTGATGCTGTTCATTTATTATTCAACTATCAAGAATTTCAGCTTAACAGAAAAACATTCAGTGGTGTTGCAGGGATAATTGTAGCAATCAGCTGCTGTGCTGCAATAGGGAAACTGGTTCCAGGGCATATTTCCAGTCCCATGTTTAAAATGTCAATTGAGGATGCATCAATAGAGTTAATGGATATTCATATAGTTTTGTATCTTTGGACAAGCTGCATCAATTAGCTACTGAGGCAGGATTTGAACTAGACTTCCTCTCCCATTTTGGCAAAAAGGTCCTGCCCTGCAATAACATTGAGGAACTACAATTTTGGATTGGGTTGGCTCAGAAGAAACTATTAGTCGCATTCCACAGAGAGAGTGTACTTTTAGAGACCAAAACTTTGCATGAAAAAGTTGGTTCTATTTTTGACTCATGTCACTATTTTTAAGGACTTTACTCAGTGGTCTATTTGGTCCATGTCTTTCATTCAATTGGAATTGCCTTCTCTTATCTTCACACTTGTCAACCAGGATGCTATGGATACCAATTTGTATATTCTGTATTTGATCAGTTGACTTGAACTTTAAATTTTGACAGGTTCAAGCAGATAGTTTGGTTAGTCTAGGACTTTTTGCATATTTGGGAAGAATGACTAGAAAATTTTTATTGAGTAAGGGCATAAATGATCTTGATAAGATGGTTAAGGACTTCCTCAGGTAAAATAATTCATAATGTTTTGGTATATCTCTAAAACTAAGATGCATGAAGGTCAAATAATGCTTTGCCTACTGCTACTTGGAGTGTGGCAGTCTTTTCATTTACCCAGAGATTTCTTCCATCTCAGTGTATCAACTCTTTATAGAGGTAATCTTCCATCAATTTTATTAGAACTGTAACTGTAAAATGAAAATTATTTGAATGTGTTAAAAATTCATCTTTACAGGTAGTAACTGATGAAATCGGGTGGCTTAACTTTTATGCTGCTTTTTCATCCTTCTGCAAGCAAGAGAGAAGGTCCAAACATCACACCATTCAAGCAGAGAAGGAAATTATTCTATACAATATTTTTTTAGTTTGCTATGACTTGTTCTCTAGGTTTGCTCACTTCACTCGTTCTGCCCAACAACCCTTGGAGGCTGAATTGCTAGCTTTCTTGCTCCAGAGGTAGCAAAAAATATCTTGTTCACTTTGAAGCTTTACATGTTCTGAATTTTGCATTCAAGTGGCCCAACAACTATTTTCTATGATATAGTGCTTTTTCCCCCCTCCCCCCTATCCCAGCCAAAGCCTGCTAACAGTTTGCCTAGATGACTACTGGGCTACTTATGATATATCAAGGTATGTTGGTGCCTGGAGTGATGTTTTGTGTAATTGTGTAATAACTGAAGATGGGTAGTGATTGCATTTTTGTTATGTTCTCTAGTAGTGGACTGCTAAAGAATTCAGAAACAGGGTCTTCTGATCGCATACCATCTTTAGGAACTAAAAGCACAAACAGGTTCTCTGCAGCTTTTGAAGCAAAAGAAAAGCCAACTGACTTGGTGACATGGGGAAATACAAACAATAAATCTCAACATCAATTTAATTTGAGAAAGGTACGACTAACTGGTAATGATAGTTTATGCCAGGTTGGTATACATTACTTTCGCTAGCTAATTGGTAATGATAGTTTATGCCAGGTTAGTATACATTACTTTCGCTAACCCAAGCATCCATGTAAAGGTGTTTTTGGTTGCCAACATAATTTTAATTGAAAATTAGGACAATCAACAGTTGCCATGGGATCTAAAAATAAGGGAAATACGAGAAAAACATGTACCATGCTTGGTTCTATTGGGAGGATAGAGAAATTTGGTGTCCAAGTGATTTTTTCTTGAGTCACTGTATTGTGAGAGAGAGGCAGACCAGTTTATGTTTATGTTCATCTTGGTGGCGTCTCATGTTTGCCTCACACTCAGATTTTTAATGGCAAGACAACAGCTCCGCAAAGGCCTTTGTGGAGAGGACCTATGCTGCCAAATCAAATACCCAGCAAAAAGGTGTAATTATGAAATACAACATCAAATTGATGTCTACTAGCACAGTAAAGACTGTTCCTTGCTTGTTGTCAACAATCTGATTTTTTGTGAAACTTCATATAATGTGAATTGTTTAATAGGATGTATTGATGGGGACTCAATTGCTCTCTATAGATATCATGATGTCTCTGGAACTACTCCTAAGGCAGTTGAAAGGCCGCATGATTACAATGAGGGAAAGAAGGAAGATAAAAAGAACCATAAATGATATTGCTACACTCATCCCAATCACAATTCTAATGTTACTTCCTGTAAGTGCTTATTTTATCCTCTCTTTATTGTATCTCCATAGTTAATCACCAATGACAAAGAGTAAGGATAATTTGTCCCCAAGGAAATGATGTCATATAAGCTTAATTTTTTATTCTATTTTAGTTTTTCCTTATTTTTTCTTTCCCTTTTGAGATGATAATCCTAGTATATTATAAGAGCTGTAATTAGTCCCTGTTTTTTCTTTCCTTTCTAATTTTCTGGCTAAGTGGCAATTGGCAGCAAGGGCATGTAAAAATATGGCAAGAATTAACAAGGAACTACAGCCTTCAGCAAATTTAAAGACCAAATTAAGGTATTAGTTTTCATTTGGCTCGATTTCTTTCAATGATAGACAGGAAGCTGGTTTATTAAAATGTGATAGATTGTATGTCTAGTAACTCACTTTTATTGTTACATCATCTTGTTGTCTCATTTACTTGGAACATTTCTTTTTTTTCTTTTTATTTTTGGTGCCTCACCTCTGTATCTCTCTCAAAGACACATTTTGCGTTCTTCTTGTCAGTCTTTAAATATGTGGTAGTTTGAATTATGAGGTTATAATAAGAATGAAAGTTTTATCACAACATCAAGAAAATTGTTTGGGTAATATCGGGCAGGTCTTCTCGAGGCCCTTTCAGCTCGAATAAAATACCTCGAGGTCAACCCAGCTCGAGCAGAAGTCCCGACCACTGGCACGAAGACGATCTCACTAGACGTCAAAGCTGGTCAAGGTCGAGGAATTCAGAGCCGTCCGAGCTCCGAGCTCTCTCGCCTGCTCGAGGTCGTCCGTCCCAGTCAAAGCTGGTCAAGGTCGAGAACCGAGCACTCCTTTCCTGCTCGCAGAAGGTAAGTCCCCGAGCATAACTGGGTTGCGCCAGTCATGGGACGAATGGAATGTAAGACCAGGCCGAGGCAGCCTAACCCGTTTTCTCAGAATCCTGGCACACCTTTAGATGTCTGACCAGGGCCCCACATGGTGTGGTGGTGGTACTGTTGCCCCCACGGTGTCATCATTCCTAGCACACATGCTCAACATGGTGATCTGGCCACGTGAACCGGGTTAAGGAGACAGCCGCGCATCCCCAGGGAATATTACGCCAATCCCAACTGTCAGAGGGACCCAAAACACCTCCAGCGTGGGAATGGACGGTAGGGAGAGTAAGAGCGGGAAAAATAGAGTATAAAAGGAAACGAACGGGTACGTTACAGGGGTTGGAAAAATTGATTCATAAGAGTTCCGAAAATTTACCCAGATTCTTCCTATCTTTACCTCACTTTACACTCATTTTCTGAGAAAAATTCCATCTATTCAAAAGAAAAAGGCAAGAATCCCCTTTTGATTCTTCCGGTCTCCCATACTTAGGGAGATACCGAAAAGAACAACCCGATTACTGACTTGAGCGTCAGAGGGTTTTCGCCTGAACAACACCTGGCGACCCCTGACATTGTTTTCTGTGAACACAGGTCCGGGAGACCTCCATTATGGAAAAGACAGAGGAATAGGAAGGAGACAATATCTGCTCGAGCTAGAGTTTGCTGGGAGCAGAAGATTTCAATACTGTTTGAAGGGACGCGGGAAAAACTGCATCAACTTCTTTTGGCGCCGATCGTGGGGATCGGCAAAAAAAACCCTGATTTCCTAATACGTTCAAGATGCACAACGCAACTATGAGAGGAAGCAGTCGAAGAGGAGTGAGTCCGGAAGAATCGGTAACTTTGAGAGAAGTGGCCAATGAGGCCCAGAATAGGGAGATCCAGGAAAGAATGGATCGGATGTTGAAACAGATGGAGACTCGACCTCCGCTATTACAAGAACTCGAGGAGGGACGGAGAAAAGCGTGTAATGACGTTCGGAGTCCGGTAGTGGGAGCGCTCCCGTTTAGGAAAACGTGGGAGATGAAGCCTAGAGACCGAGGGCACCAAACGCTGCAGTGAGGGAGGAAACAAACATGGAAGAAAGAGGGTCACTTCAGCACTTACAGGATTCGGCCCCGACCTCTCGCGCGGAAGAGTTGGAGGGAAAGGTGCGCAGATTGGCACAAGTTGTGGAGGACCTCCGGGAAATGGAAAGAGCCCAAGTTGGATAATAATCGTTGGATAACGAATCCCACTCTCGCGGAAATCATGGGTGTCACGATTCCACGTGACTTTCGCTTCTCGGATTTGAAGTTCTCAGGGAAGAGTGATCCATTGGTGCATATAGAACGATTCAACGACATGACAGGGGTGCAAGGATTGTCGGCAGCTCAGAGGTGCCGGGCCTTCCCGCTCACTCTGGAGGGAAGAGCGAGGGAATGGTACCGCAGGTTGCCACGGGGGAGCATCCTGAGCTTCGAACAAATGTGTAGGGAGTTTGCGGAGCAATTTCGAGTGCTGATGACCACGAGGATGATATGATGGAGTCGTCGGAGTAAGGCGGAGGGAGGAGAATCCCTCGGGAGTTTGTTAAAAGATACCATCGATCGGTCCCGGATCTGGGTGCGTTCAATTATCCCCAGCGTTGAGGGGACTGAAGGACGGGATCCGAATGGGGAGACCATGGTATAATCTGCGGAGTCCTTCGATCCGTTCATATTCGGATGCGTATGAGCAGGTGAAAATGGATATGGTAATTGAAGAAGAAAAGGCTGCAAGGCGAGAAATGAGCGAGGCAATGGAGCAAGAGGAAGGAGAAAGGAGGTCCTGCCAGGAGCACAAGCTTAGCGGCAAGGGACCGGGTTGCCTCGTATAACCACTACGGAGGGCTCCCCACGCGGATGACTCCCCTGCCACCTCACAGGTCTCCAGGTCGGGATCACAGGGAGTACAGGCGTCGTGATGACCACACATCCCGCAACCAGCCACCAAGCAGACCTGAGATGAACAACAATAGAGCGGATCGCCCATTGCCACCCCAGCAGAAGTTTCCCGAGGGATCGAGGCGATACTGGTGGTGGAGGCGGAGCCCACTTACGGGCAATACACGAGGTTGAAGGTATCTCTCGAAGAGATATTTCAAGTGGCTGAGGAGAGAGGACTGCTAAGCCCTCCAACGCTAATGGTCAAGCCAGCTGGAAAACGGGACAAGGGGCGGTTCTGCCGTTTCCATGGTGACCACGGCCATTCCACATCACAGTGCCGTGATTTGAAGAACCAGGTGGAGGATCTGGTTAGGAATCGGTACTTGGATGAGTTTATTGAAGGAGGGCATCCGGTGGTTGAGCAGCAGCCTGAGGAAGATGATCGGAGCTTACTGAAATATACATGGAGCCACCGATCACGAGGGTGATCTCGAGAGGGCCCTCGATGGCGGGAAGTTCGAACAGAGCTCGGAAGAATTATTACGAGTATGCTGCCATGCCGTAGAGAGGTTCTGTTCACTGTCCCATTGCCAAAGGGCTAAATTCAGTGAGTGCCAATTATGTGGATGGAGGAGGACGAGGAGGGGTCTTGTACCCCAGTGAGGATGCCACAGTAGTAAAAGCCAGCATAGTGAACAAGAAAGTTGATCGGGATCTTGGTTGACTCGGGAAGCTCGGTAGATATTCTCTTGAGTCCACACTCGATGACTTGGGAATAGCAGTAGCGAGCCTCGGCGAGACGAGCACTTCCTTGAAAGGATTCGGGGAGGAAAGCTAATACCTCAGGAATCATCAAGTTGGCGGTAACCATGGGTTCGAGGCCTTTTGAGAAGAACATAAAGCTAGATTTCGTGGTGGTAGATGAAGTCAGCCCATACCAGGCAATTCTAAGGAGGCCGTTTATGAGGATCAGACAGTGCGTGCTATCTACCCATTACTTGGCCACGAAGTATCGAGTGAATGGGATCTGTAGGGGTTCGTGAAGCGACCGAAGAGTGGCGAGGAGTTGCTACTGTTGTAGCGACCAAAGAAACCATGCGGATAACCTCAGCTGGACTCGAGGGGATTCGAGGAATGGAAGGCGAGGCCGGTGAGAAGGCTGGAAGAGGTTGAAGTAGAGCGGAGCGACCACGGAAGAAAATCCCAATCGGCTCGGGCATTAGCGAGCAGCTGAGAGGGAAGCTGGTGGAGTGTCTGCGAGCACATGCGGATGTGTTTGCATGGACGCATGAGGATATGCCAGGATTGACCCGAAAGTGGCGTGTCATAGGTGTGCAATCTGGAAGGATGCTAAGCGGTGAGGCGAGAAAGGAGATGCATCGACCGGGAGAGATATGAAGCCATCAGCTGCGAGGTGGAAAAGCTGCTGAGGCGAGGATTCATAAGGAGGTTTCTACCCAGAGTGGATCTCGAATGTGGTCTTTGGTGAAGAAGGCCGGTGGGAAATGGAGAATGTGTGTGGACTTCGTAGATGTGAACAAGGCTTGCCCAAAAGATAGCTTTTCACTACCAAAGATAGACCAACTGGTGGATTCTACAGCAGGGCACGGGATGCTTAGTTTTATGGCTGCATTCTCAGGATACAAATAAATTCTCATGCACTGATCAGATGAGGAGTGCACAGCCTTCATCACTAATTAGGGGCTATCTTGCTACAAGGTCATGCTCTTCGGTCTGAAGAATCTCGAGGCAGCATACCAAAGGCTGGTGAACAAGTTCTTCAAGCCATTGATTGGCCAAACAATGGAGGTATATGTGGATGACATGATCACCAAGTCTAAAGACGCGGAGGAGCATGTAAGGCATTTAGAGGAGACCTGCACTCTTAAGAAAATCTTGGATGAAGCTAAACCTAGAGAAATGTGCTTTTGGAGTGGGATCGGGAAAATTCTTGAGGCTTCAGTGGTCGGTCACGGGGGATCGAGGCCAATCTAGAGAAGATAAGAGCGATGGTGGAAATGAGGGTCCCCAGTAGCCTTGAGGAGATACAAAGTCTGGCCGTAAGCTGGCATCCCTCAATAGGTTCGTATCTCGAGCCACGGATAAATGCCACGTCTTCTTCGGGAAATGAAGAAAGGCGGGAAGACAAAGTGGACACCGGAATCGCGAGCGGCGTTCCAACAGTTGAAAGAGTACCTGCTGAAGGCTCCATTACTATCTACACCTCAAGCAGGAGAGGCACTGTTTCTATACCTAGCGGTGTCTCAATGGGCAACGAGTTCGATTACAGTGAGGGAGGAGTCGAGGTGCGATGCCACTGTTTATTACACGAGCAGAGCTTTACTAGAAGCTGAGACTTGATATCCGCTAATGGAGAAGTGGGCGCTGGCCACAGTCGCAGCGACCGAAGTGAGGCCCTATTTTCAGGCACATTCGGTCGTGGTCCTAACAAACCAGCCCCTCAGGCAGACTCTGTACAAGCCTGAGACTTCTGGAAGGTTGGTGAAATAGTCAGTGGAGCTAAGCGAGTATGACATTAATTACCAGCCACGAGTAGCCATAAAAGCACAGTCCTTAGCTGACTTCGTGGTCGAGTGCACTGCGAGGGATGAGGAGACTGAGAGTGAGCCCTCACCAGATGCCCGAGCCTCGACCAACACATGGATAGTCACAGTAGACAGATCTTGTGGAAACCAAGGAGTAGGGGCAGGAGTTGTGCTCTTAAGTCCGGAAGAGGCGAGAGATGCTGTCTGTTGTGAAATTAGATTTTGAAGTTACCAATAATCGGTCGAGTACTGAAGCCAGTAATAGCGGGATTGAAGCTCGCCTCGGTAGTAAGCGGAGGAAGTAAAGCTCGAGCAGGACTCGCGGTGGTGACAAACCACCTCGATGAGAGCTTCAGGCGAAGGGGGAGAAAATTGAAGCCTACCTACGGAAGGTGAAGCAGCTAATGGGGAGTTTCTGAGCTATCGAGGTGGAACAAATCCCAATGGGAAAGAATTTTTGGGCTGACATGATAGCTCGCATGGCAGCCGCGTCGGACCCCAAGATACCAAAGTCTATCCCTTTGGAAATCAAGACCTACTTGAGCATCGAACAGGAGGATGTGGTGATGAGCTTAGCGACGAGCAACACCTGGATGGAGCTGATCGTTTCTTACCTCAAGGAAGGGACAGTGCCGGCCGACAAGAAGCAGGCAAGAAAGTTAAAGTGCAAAACGGCCAGGTACACTCTCATCGATGGGGTCTTATATAGACCGGGGTACACTCTCCCCTTGCTGCGGTGCTTAGACCAGGAGGAGGCTGACTATGTCCTCCGAGAGATACATGAAGGAATCTGTGGGAATCACTCTAGCGTGAGGTCCTTGGCTTTCAAGGCCTTAAGGCAAGGATACTTTTGGCCCACATGCATCAAGATGCTCAGGAGAAGACCAGAAGCTGCAAGAGTTGCCAGAGTTTTGCCAACTACTTAACTCAGCCTTCGGAAAACCTTACGGTGATGAACTCACCATGGCCATTTGCTCAATGGGGAATTGACTTGATCGGGCCACTGCCAAAAGGGAAAGCGTCTGCCACCCATGTCATAGTTGCAATCGATTACTTCACCAAATGGGTCGAAGTGGGAGCCTTGAGTAGCATCACGGAAGGTAAAACCACTGATTTCATCTGAAAAAATGTAATTTGCAGGTATGGGATTCCTCATGCACTGGTCACAGACAATTGGAGACAGTTTGACAACGGCAAGTTCAGAGACTTCTGCCATAATCTGGGGATAGAGCTGAAATTTTGCTCTCCCTCACACCCACAAGCCAATGGACAAGTGGAAGCCGCGAACAAAACCATAAAACGTCTCCTGAAGACCGGACTTGGCGAGCAAAAAGGAGCCTGGGTGGACGAGCTGCCTGGTGTCTTGTAGGCTTATAGAACCACACACAAAACGGCCACTGGAGAGACCCCATTCTCCTTGGCGTTTGGGCACGAAGCAGTGGTTCCTACTGAAATATGAATGGGGACGCATCGGACAGAACACTTCAATGAGGAGCAAAGCAACTAGCAGTTGTGCATGTGGTCTGGACTTCTTTGGAAGAGAAGAGAGAAAGGATCGCTGCTAAGATCGCAGAATATCAGCGAGAGTGGCTCGTTATTACAATCGAAATGTGCACATTCGCTGGATTCGAGTGGGTGATTGGGTACTTAGAAAAGTCAACTAGAGCACGAAGGACCCAAGGCAAGGTGTGCTACGGCCAAATTGGGAAGGCCACTTATCGAGTCACTCGATTAGCGGGACCGGGAGCATCTTGGCTAGCTCATCCGGATGGACGAGGAGGTCGAGCAGTGGAATGCACAACTCTTGATGAAATACTTCCGAGTAAGTTTCTTTGTATTGTGAGTGTTAATGTAAGATTCCATCCCAAAATAGGATATGTAAAAACTCAAATGCGTGTAAAGGTGTGAAAAACATTTGTAATATAAATTCAAGTTGAAGCCAAGCGACTCATGAAGAACAGCTATGGCTAAAAGTCCCAAAGCCTAAGTCTTAGGCGGGACGGTTGCCTAGCTTGGGTCAGTTGCAGGCCAGGCCGGAAGACGCTTGGGTCGATTGCGGGCCGGCGGAAGAAGCTCCGAAGAATGCTAAGGCCGAAGTCCCAAAGCCTAAGTCTTAGGCGGCACGGTCTTAGCAGGTCGATTACTGAGGCCGAGCGGAAAAATTTCAAGAAGAGCATAAGGCCGAAGTCCCAAGCCTAAGTCTTAGGCGGGACGGTGCCTAGTGAGGTCAATTGCGAGGCCGGCGGAAAAAGTTCAAGAAGAACTCTAAGACCGAAGTCCCAAGCCTAAGTCTTAGGCGGGACGGTGCCTAGCTTGGGTCAATTGCAGGCCCGAGCAGAAGAAACACAAGAAGAAGCTTGGGTCAATTGCAGGCCCGAGCAGAAGAAGCTTGCAAAGAACGCTAAGGCTAGAAGTCCCAAAGCCTAAGTCTTAGGTGGGACGGTGCCTAGCGAGGGTCAATTGCAGGCTCGAGCAAAAAAATTTCAAGAAAAACTCTAAAGCCAGAAGTCCCAAAGCCTAAGTCTTAGGGCGGGACGGTGCTAACTAGGTCGATTGCAAGCCCAGCGGAAGGCAGCTGGGTCGATTGCGGGCCCGGCGGAAGAAGCTCGCGAATAACGTTAAGGCCGAAGTCCCAAAGCCTAAGTCCTAGGCGGGACGGTGCCTAGCGAGGCTAATTACAAGCAGAGGAAGCTCATGAAAATGCTAAGGCCAAAAGTCCTAAAGCCTAAGCCCTAGGAAGGACGGTGTCTAGCAGGAGCCAATTGTAAGCTCGACCAAGAAAAGTGTAAGGAGGTTACATAGTTTAAACTCGAGCAATGACCAGAGCTCGAGGTAAGCAGAGCTCACAAAATAAGGGTCACGAGACAATGAGCAAAATCTTGAGCCAAGTAGAATGAGCTCACAAGATAAACATAAGGCTTTCAGCTCAAGTCAAAGCAAAACTCTACCATGCACGAGTTAAACAACATTATACTTGGGCAGAAAAAAAAAGAAGAGCCCAACACTTATAAATAATTCTTCTTAACCAATTACACGAAGATAATCTCATAAGTGTGAAACACAAGCTTGCACATATGATTGTTACTCAAATGCATATTTTTTATTTATTTATTGGAATGATTACAAGTACGGGAATTGTAAAAAAAAAAAAAAAAAAGGGAAAGAGTCCAAGTTTAGTCCAAGTCGGCAGTGGTGGGGCATCGGGAGCAGCGGCGTGATGGGAGAAGCAATAGGAGGAGGAGCAGCGGCAGTAGGAGAAGCAACAGGAGGAGGAACAACAGCGGGAGGAGCATCGGCAGGAGGAGGAGGAACATCTTGGCAGCAGTGAGGAGGCGTCGGCGGGAGGAGCTTCAGTGAGGAGGAGGAACATCTCCAGCAGCAGTAGAGAAGCTCCAGAATCTTGGGTGGGGCCGTCGTGTATGCGTATGTACTCGGCAACACCCTTTTGAATCTCAGACAGGTCAAACTCATAATGTGCCTTGCCCAAGGCATACACGAGGCAGTCATAGCTAAAGTCCACCCCGTTGTTGTACTCAAGTGCGAGCTGGACCTTCAAGGCGTCTATTTGCCCTTGGAGACGAGAAGTTTAACCCTCCATGGTCTTCTCAAAAGAGGATCTTTGGGTTCCCAAATCCTTTCGAGCCTCGACCAGCTCCTTGCGGATGTCGTTCAGCTCCCTCTCAAATTGAGAAACCTTGGAGTCGACCACCGCATCCTCTCGGAAAGGTGGCATTCTCCTCTTGAAGCTTTGTATTATCCTCTTTCAGCTCCCCGACGGTCTACTCTAAGCTCTGAATCTTCGCTTGGAGTTCCTCCTGAGATTCTTGAGCTTTGGCCTTGATCATGGGCACAGTGCTTGAGGCCACGAAAGGAGAGGCGTAGGCAGACTCGAACAACTCGTCAGCGTCAAATCCATCCAGCCCATCAAGGAACCTATCGTCCAGCTCCTCGTCGAAGGTCCTCAGGTAAGGCTCTCTGCGGCCAGTCTGACCCTGCTGCTGAACATCATCAGCTCGAGGGCGATCCGAGCCGTGGTCCTCGCTCGTCTACGTGGAGGACCCATTTGCCTCAATCTGCCTGCTGAGCAAAGGGAGCGATCCGAGCAGGAGGAGGCGGGGCTTCCCTTCGACTCGAGTGCTTTTGAAGTCCCGCACCGGTACGTTCTCACTGCGTCGGTCAGATGTTCCACGGACCCGGTCATGTCTTCACTTGGTATTAAACCGGACTCCAAAAAATTTTGAGGTGTCAGCAGCTCCCAGCACGAGCTCGCGCTTGTAAGTACGGTCTGCACGATTGCTTGAAGCTCTCCCCCAATCGAATAAGAAGCACCCCAGGAGACTGCAGAAACAACCAAGGCAAAATAATGAGAATAGATGCAAGCAGGAAAGCTAAAAGTAAAAAAAAAAAAAAAATTCACGAGGCAGATAAATGACCTAGAGTGCAAAAATGCCGTGGAACTAGAGGGACCCCCTCGCTGAGAGGTGCAGCTTGCCCCCATTCTCCCCCAACAAAGAAGAATTTGTTCTTCCAGTTGCGACCAGAGGTTGGGTGTTCAGTGATGGGCTTTTTACCCTTCTGGCTGGAGGTAAGATAATACCAACCAGCGTCCTTCGAGCTGCACTTCAACTGGTAAAGGTGCCTAATTTCCCCTACCGAGGGTTCACCCAAGTCACAACGCTTCCATAAAACGAAGAGTCCGGAAAGGACCCTCCACCCATTCGGGTTCAATTGCCCGGGGCAGACTGGAACCTAGACAAAACCCAGGCAAAGTAAAGGTTGGAGGCGGCTGACCCCATTGAAACACTCCAGTGGAAGGTCGTGTAGCCTTGGGCCCTGGCTGGGGATCTCACCCCTGCCCGGCAACCTTAAATCTACACTTACGAGTATGTGGTAAGTGCTCCTAAGCCTATCTAAATCTGAAGGGGTGGTCTCACATTTCATACGGTCGATGGGGTATTCCCCACTCTCGGACCTTTAACTGGCCCTTTCCCTTTGACGCGGCTGGGTCCCTGCCGCGTGTAGTTCCCTCTGAACTAGAATCCCTCAAGGGAATTATACTAAGGGGCTGTGCTTCACTAGAGGAGGACGAATACTCCGGCAACATCCTACATGCTGGTTGGGGGTTTGACATTTTTCTCCTAAGGATATAGACTACCCAAATTAAAACTAGAGTTCAATAGAGGAACAAACAGAATGACGGCAGGAAATAGAAGAAGGGCTTGTACCTAAACGCAAGAAGGAGTGTAGTTGGCCGGAAATCGCTCTGACAAAAAGAAGAAGATGAATAGATGGCGGAAAGCAGATTAATTTTGGGTTTGAACGGAAATGAACAAATAGAGGGAACAATGAAGAGGTTGGGGGTTTTTAAAGAGAAGGACGCGTCTCTTCGACTGGTGGCGTGAGTTTTGAGGGACACGACGTTTCGGGCAACATCCCTTCAAATTTCAAACGCACGGCTGGGATCCATCCTGGTGTCCCGCATTAAATGCAAAATGATGACTCGCGTTACAGCTGGAAAGCATGGGGAAGCGTAAAAGGCCGGGAAGTCGGCCCATCACTAAATAAGTTTCCAGTCTTATCTCATTTCACTCGAAAGACTAGAAACTGGGGGACTGGTGTTTGGGTAATATCGGGTAGGTCTTCTCGAGGCCCTTTCAGCTCGAATAAAATACCTCGAGGTCAACCCAGCTCGAGCAGAAGTCCCGACTACTGGCACGAAGACGATCTCACTAGACGTCAAAGCTGGTCAAGGTCGAGGAATTCAGAGCCGTCCGAGCTCCGAACTCTCTCGCCTGCTCGAGGTCATCCGTCCTAGTCAAAGCTGGTTAAGGTCGAGAACCGAGCACTCATTTCCTGCTCGCAGAAGGTAAGTCCCCGAGCACAACTGAGTTGCGCCAGTCATGGGACGAATGGAATGTAAGACCCGATCTAGGGCAGCCCGACCCGTTTTCTCAAAATCCTGGCACACCTTTAGATGTCTGTCCAGGGCCCGACATGGTGTGGTGGTTGTACTGTTGCCGATGGCTGGCACATGCCCCCACGGTATCATCATTCCTAGCGCACATGCTCGACAAGGTGATCTGGCCACGTGAACCAGGTTAAGGAGACAGCCGCGGATCCCCAAGGAATATTACGCCAATCCCAGCTGTCAGAGGGACCCAAAACACCTCCAGCGTGGGAATGGATGGTAGGGAGAGTATGAGCGGGAAAAATGGAGTATAAAAAGAAACGAACGGGTACGTTACAGGGGTTGGAAAAATTGATTCATAAGGGTTCCGAAAATTTACCCAGATTCTTCCTATCTTTACCTCACTTTACACTCATTTTCTGAGAAAGATTCCATCTATTCAAAAGAAAAAGGCAAGAATCCCCTTTTGATTCTTCCGGTCTCCCATATTTAGGGAGATACCAGAAAGAACAACCCGATTACTGACTTGAACGTCGGAGGGTTTTCGCCTGAACAACACCTGGCGACCCCTGACATTGTTTTCTGTGAACACAGGTCCGGGAGACCTCCATTCTGGAAAAGACAGAGGAATAGGAAGAAGGAGACAATATCTGCTCGAGCTCGAGTTTGCTGCGAGCAGAAGATTTCAATACTGTTTGAAGGGATGCGGGAAAAACTGCTTCAACAAAAATAATTATCAAAGATCTGATTGCATCTTCTCTCCTTTTTCATGACTAGGTATCTGCCACAGGCCATGCTGCAATGCTAACAGCCATCAAGAAGTATATGCCATCTATGTTAAATCTTGTTCTCTTCCAATTAAGGAACTCTCTTTGGCTCTCTTTATCTCTTACTAATTCTGTTTCCACTGTCTGTTATTAGATCCCTTCTCTATATTCTACAGAGCGTTTGGATGTTGAGAAACAACTAAAGAGAACTAAGAAGATGGAAGTTCAGTCATGGGGCAACCTGGAAGATCCACCCACAATGCCATGACTCATAGTTTGTACAAAATCCCGTTGGCTAAGAAAATTTTTGCTTTTGCTGCTTATTCTTTGCAATTTCACGGAATTATTATAAGTTCTCGCTTTCAAATATTGTAAATATGTGGATACATGCATATATGCCGAGAAACAGAAATGCAACCTGTATATACAGCTTGTCAAATCCATTTGAAGATGCACTAAACTATTCAAATTTGATAGTGCTGTAGTAGACTGTCTCAAAATATATATGAAAAACATAAATGGTGTTGGTTACATTCTGATGACTACTTTTGAGTCTATAAAGGCTAAAGCTTTATTGCAGACTTGCAGCGGAAGTCAAGTTTCATAAGGTCACCATATGGTTCCAGCGGCGTCTTTGACTCCAAAGAGTAAAGGAAACAGGGTTGTTCAGCTGAGCAATTGATTTAAAGAGAATTTAAATCTATATGGATAAATGTAGCATATCGCATATAATTGAAACTTTAGAATATAAATGTATTCTTCCTAATATTTTTTCCAGAACACAAATTACACAATAAGAAACCGGAATAACCAAGTGATGAAATCTTGTGTATTAATTTGATTTGGGTGTACCTTAAAAGAAACTTATTTGTGGATTAGCAAATTGTGTCTATCTAGAGAAAATATAAAAGTGAGGGATCCTAATGTTATTTACTCGTGCAGAAAAGGCATTACCAACAACTTCTACGAATTGGTTACCAAGTGTTGTTGTTTTGTTTATGCGACTCTTTTCATTAATCTAAATATTGTTATTATTTATTAGACTATTCCCCATTAGATTATATTGCTAACCCTGAAATTTCTTTCTGGCAAAAATAAAATAATTCTAAGAACTTTCTTATTTTATTTTATTTTGTATTATTTCATTATCTTGTGTTTATTAAGATGATTTGATTCAGATTAGGTTGTTAACAAGCATTAGTATATAAGAATTCTGATTACTTTATAGAATTAAAGATTATGGCGTAAACAATTGAAGTCGTGGATCGAATATCCGATTTGCTCGATTATTTTTCGTTCATCACATTATGTCTCATCTCTCGCAAAGAAGTTGCTAAAATTAATACATTGTCAAAGAGGTGAAATATTTTGCAAAAATCATTCCCGTCTTGGATTTTGATCAAACTCTGTTCACAAAATTTGATCAACCTAGCTTCATAGAATATGGTCCGCATCTTGGTACATTTATTTTCCTTCCCGAAGGAAATGTAGAAGATTTTGCAAAGATGTGAAGAAATTCACTAGATTTATTGACAGTTCAATTCTTGGCTTCTGCAAGAACAAGATTTCTCTGCATAAATTTCGGCTATTCATAAGTCTTCTAACCTCAGAAGATCATCTTTTCTTGTTGTTGATAAATGGATAGGATTGGCTATAGCGCATGGGGTAAAAGAGTTAGATGTCCATACCCTTACCGATTATGTGACAATGTACGCTTTGCCTCAAAACATTGATCTCCGCTAAATCGGTAACAACTTTGAGGCTAAGCTACTGCAAATTGGAGCTACCATTAGATATTATAAGCTTTTATTCCCTCAAAAAGCTGAAGACTTGGAACAACAATTTAATTCTCTCAACATAGCTACTGTTTTTGGTGAATAAATTGATATCAGAAACTTTAAGATTAGGTGCTCTATAGACACAATAACCTTTCAAACCCCCAACAGCAGAGAAAATTCAAATCTTCAAGCAAAGGGCATTCACTAGTAAGCTTTTGGACCATCTGTTCGTTTGTATATACTCTACATCTATCCACTCAACTTGAAAGACCATTCCTGATTGACATGGATGGCTGTTGAAATTTAAAGGTTTTGGATTTATTTTTACGCCACTTTTACACAACACGAGTTTGATGACATTACCTCAATGTTTTCCTTGCTTGAGGAACTGTATGTCACTGCATTTATTAATTTCTTCCAAAGGGTTAGAATTTCAAATATCAGACTTAAGACATTGTATTTGAAGGTCAGTGAGATTGATGCTCCAAAGCTTCCTTCACTTTCTAGAATAATTCAATCCCCTTTGATTCAATAAAGGTTCCATATTCATGGGTAGTTGAATTTTTTGAATAATGCCGACCTTGACGCTCATTGGTACCTTGCCATAAAGGAAGTTCTTGGAAAGTCCAATCATATTGAAAAATTATTCATAAATATGAAGTCGGAGAAGGTATGCGTACTGAATGTTAAAAAGTTTATTATTAACATTTCAATTGTTCTGTTCATGCTTTTATGATTCCTAATTTCTTTTTTTTTTTCCGTGATTTATTCAGATTTCTCCCTTTTAAAGTTTAAAAATTGAATCCAAATATGGATGTGTCACCATCAAGTTTTTCAGCTTTGTTTGATGGAATTTTTTAGATGTGCCATTCTAGGATTTTGTCTACAACAACAGAGGATGAAGTCCAATGCAGATTCTTCGAGGTATGTTCTTTGTCCTAGAAAATTATAATTGATGTTACTGATACAATTTGTTTGCATGCTAATCGTATGCCCTTAAGATCATAATCAAATGTATTTTTAATGAATTATTTGCATCTGCTTGATTTATGATGGCTAGATGAGAAACTAAAGAAAGGACAAAAGAGATGTTAGTTGTTGTAATTCTCATAGTATCAAGTGTTGGCGACATTACTCAATGTTGTACATATTAAGACCTCCATAGTATCTAATAATCAAAAGCCTCTTAACAGATATAGTTTAATGGACGTGTGGCCTATCCTTCCTGAAGATATTCTTTAGTTTCATGTGCTTTGATGCAGCATGTTGAGAAGGCTTAGGTTTTGTTTCATCAATTTCTTAAACATTTAGGTATATCTTTTCTATGCAACTGTTGAGAATGCTCTAAAGCTCGGTTCTCTCAAATTTTTTTTTTTTTTAATTTGATTCCTATCAAGGGTTTTAAGTATGTTGTTTTGATACATTCCTTCCACCATTGTCTCTGGTATATCTAACTTTTAACTTTGAAACCATCACTGATGGAATTTTTGGCTTTGCTAGAGGGTTTTGTTGCATGAGGAAGTTAAGAGTCTTTTGAGCTCAAAATATAGTTCACGGCTGCAATGCTTGTTTCTTCAGAATTTGTGTCTAATTTACATGGGCATTTAGTCCATCTTTTCATTTTTTGGAAGTTTTCTAAGAAGATCATTAGCCCTTTTTTAAAATAAATAAATAACTAAATAAAAGATCTAAATTATGTATATTATACGTGAATCATAACTTGATGCTAATGAACCTTTATGGGTGTGCAAGCAATCGACGATAGCAAAATTCAGATCTTTATGGATAAATGTAACATCTCAATATAATTAAATAAAATTCAGTTTCAGAATCTCAAATCGGAATACCATAACTGCTACAGCGAGTGATTTACAACAACACTACCAAATGGGAAATCAATTGAATCATCCAATAGAAGATCAGCAAAGCCACAACTGTTTAAAATACCAAGACATATGAAAGAGTTCCTTATATTATTCGCAATAAATTATCAACATTGAAACATCTCATGAAAACTGCACTAAAAAAATGCCAGTTAAGATGAAACGAAGATCTCTGAGTGAAAGTCTTGGTATATCTTTAAGTAATGCCGCCAACATTTGATGCGATACAAATAGCAATAGCTTGCATGTCTATTCCTAAGGTACTAACTAGCAAATGCACTATTGGGCACGCAAATGTGACTCAAAGTCAATTAAAATTTAAGTTCCTTTACAGACTTTGAACTGCTAAACTACTTATATTGTATGATACTAGCACTACAAAGATCAATTGCGGTACTTTGACTCATTTCAGAAACAGGAAAGTATGAGACAGTTCTAATAAGATGAACGTACCTCAAAGATCTTTTTTCTCTCTCTAGCATTCATCGACAGAAAAAATCTTACAACGACAGACTGAGAGAACACCGTTGAGTGAAGCCTCATAATTTGATGGAGGTATTTCTATATCGAGAGATAAATTCTCAACTTCACAGTTGAATGGAGGCAAAGTTTCTATGAATCCCTATAATCTAAATGAAATCTTGATAAATCACAAAAAAAAAAAAACAGAAGGAACAAATTGTTCGAATGACAAAAAATTTATTAATAGTGGTAAAATGTTAATAATCAGTTCTAAAGGATTTGTATACATACTTTGCTAGATTTGACACATATGCTGATATCTTCAATTCGATTGGATTGTGCAAGAAATTCATTCCCTTTAAGGTACCAGAAAGTGTCCATATCACCTTTCTTTTGAGGAAATAAGCAACAAGAATTAGATTATTCATGCAAGAAATATGGCAAAAGAAACATAGAGCATGTACAAAAGAAACAAGAATTGGATTATTCATGTAAGAAAAAGAAAATAAATTTGGGTACTAGAAATGCCAACCCTTTTGAGGAAAATATTGGATTTATTTATCACATATTGTAAACTAGTATAAATCATTTTAAGTGTTTTATATTTTATCAAATTAAGACGTAACTAATGTCAAATATTAGAAGCAATCTTAACAGACTCTTTTATTAAATGATTAAATATTGAGTTAATGAGTTTGATTTTGTTATACCCTATATAGTAGTATATTATAGATAAGTATAACATTTAATTGTATTATTATAACTTATAATGGGATGAACAATTTTGTACTAACATATGAGAGGTCCTTGCATTCAGCCACAGTATTTAAGTGACTTTAGCCCATTGAGAGTTCACTATTGAAAAAACTGGGGCATAAGTGCAGTGCACTTATCTTTCTCTTTTCTCTCTCGATTTTACTATTTATATGCACCGTACACTCAAGTAAATTTCGATCTAAAGTGAAGGAAGTAGCTTGTAGGACTTGGATCTATTTCTTGGCAGCCCATCAAGCTCCATAATGAGTTTAAGCTTGGATTCATAGCTAATCAAAGTAAATATCGATTTTTTCCTAAAATATGTGTTTAATTGAAAATGTAAGATCGATGGTAATAAATTCAAATTTAATTCAATAATTGGTATCAAGCCTATTGTTATGTATTTCCTTTCGAACCATGGTTATTTTTGTTGAAGAATAAAGCTTTGACTCATCCATAACATTTTTCTTTATTTTTGAATTTTTTGATTCCAAGCATATTTGAACAAATGGTTATTGAATAATACATGGGTGATGTTTGTGGAATAAAGATATAAATTTTTCATGATTTTTGGTGGCCAAAATTGGGTTGTTCAAGTAAATATTTTTCAAACTTTGCAATTGGCTCCTCGATCGAAAGTCAACATGGGCTAATATAATTGAGATCCTTGATATTTTGTATAATTATTATTTAACCCATAAAATTGTCATCAGTTTTCAAACTATTATGAAATTATGTTATAGCCCAAAATTTCTCTAAATATTATTTTGGCCCTTTAATTTTTAAGAAATTATAATAGAGACTAGAAACTTATTTATTCTATTCACAATTTGGACCAAATGTTTTGTTATTATAAACAGTGGCTATAATTTTGAAAATTCTTCATTTAACTCCAAAATTTTTATAATTTTTGGCAATTTTTCAGAATTTCAATTAAGAAATAATCTATCATTATTGTATATTATGGGCATGACATTCTTACATTTTTTTAAGGTATATAGATATTTTAATTTAATTTAATATTTTGATAAAAGCTTTAATTATGCTTTATAAAACTTATTTAGTCTCAATTTTAGTTAATGTGTGAAATCATATGCATAGTAAAACTTCAATTTAGAGTGATTGTATATCTACCTATCGTAGAACCAATCATGATAAATTATTCAGTCTTTTACAATTAATTGCCCATTTATAATTATTGATTATAGATTGTGTGATGGATTATTGTTGCTATATCAAGATTCATACGGGTAATGATATTGCCTTGTCAGCAAATCATTATTTAGTAGGATGCTTGGGTAAGTAAAGAAATTTATTGGGTATTTTCTACTGAGCGGCTTAATTACTCTATCGGTAATGGGTCAATGTTGGTGTTATATTCAACTTGTCTACTTTAACTTTGGGTTAGAGCACTCTTATATTGTTAAAGAATGTCTAACATATTGAGTTGTTAATGGAGAATTATAAAATAAAGAATCATTATATATGGCATGATTTTGTTTTTACATGTCTAACAATACTTATTGTTAATTCCTTAACTTTAGATATTCTTTATTTTCTCCAAGTTGCCTCTATTAAGACTTTGACTGGGACAAATTATGAGGATTGGCGTGAATCCGTCATGTTCTATTTATTTACATTGAATAGAGACTTGACTTTGAGAGTTGATGAACCATCTAAGCTCACAGATAAGAGCACTGCTACTGAAAGGGCAGGGTGGATGGTTTGAGATGTATCCAATAGACACTGTTTGGATCAATGAAATACACTATTGATATAACGATCAGAGATAGAATCCCTGCATGTGACAAGGCTAAAGATTATTTGGCAGCTGTGAGAAGAACTTTTAAGAAAGTAGACATGGTTGAAAATGGTAACTTTTGAGACTGCTTGGTAATACCCGATGATGATGGCGTTTCTGGGATGAGAGAGCACATTCTCAAAATGACTAGTTACCATAAGAAGCTAGAAGACATGGATGTCAATTTGCCTGATGACTACCTGGTATTCTAAATTCTTGAATATCTCCACTACAGTTCGGAAATCTAAAAAGTCAATACAATACTTAGAGAGACACTATGCTTATGTAGCTCAAGAAGAAGAATTATTAAAAAAAAAAAATCCCACACTGCTATGATCGCCACTACTAAACAGAGTGGGAGTGTGAAGAAAAGCTCTTCAAAAGGTAGCAATAAGTTAAGAAAAAAAAATGAAGTTTGGAAAGAAAACTTCACGTGGCAAATCTTCTACTACTTCTAATTCTACTTCTGAAGGCTTCAAGGAAAAATGTCATTTATTTAAGAAACTTGGGCATAAGAAAGCTGAATGCAAAGGATTCAAAGTATGGCTAGAAAAGAAAGGTATTCATGCAGTTTTTATAGGCTTTGAATCCAATCTTGTTAATGTTCCTTTTAATACTTAGTGGTTGGATACTGGTGCGACCATTAATATAAGGAAGGAGCTCAAAGTAAGAGAGCTAATTGTATATATGGGTAACGAAGTAAAGATCAGAGTTGAAAGCATAGGAGTTATCAGACTACACCTAGCAACAGGCTAATTTTTAGATCTACTAGATACAACTTATATTCCTTCTATTAAAATAAACTTGATATCTGTATCTATTTTGGACAGATGTGGCTATATTTTTCATTTTGGTGATAGAAAAGTTTACTTATTTCGCAACTCTTAGAGTTAATTGGTTCTAGTACTCTATATGATGGCTTATATATGATTGATTTATTTTCTTATGCTGCTGAATCATCATCCAATGCTGATGTTATGAATGTTATTGGCTCTAATTATAAAATGGTTGATGAAAATTCCTTTATGTTGTGGCATAAACGGTTAGGTCACATTTACAAACAGAGGATGGAAAGGCTCATTAAAAATGGTATTTTCCATAATTTATACTTTTCTGATTTTGACAATTGTGTTGATTGTATCAAAGTCAAACTTACTGCCAAAACTAGAAAAGAGAGAATACGAAGAAGTCAATAGGTTTTGGAGTTAACACATACATAAATCTGTAGGACTGCAAAGAAAGAGCTCAGATATTTACAAGATACCAAAGACCTTATATTGACATATCAGCAATCTGACTACTTAAACATATTTGGATATTCTGATGCTAATCTCATAGGATGTTTGGAAGACAAGAAATCCACATATGGTTATATCATTCTAATGGCAGGAGGAGCTATATAATAGAAGAGTGTCAAGTAGACACTTATACCTTCTTCAACAATAGAGGTATAATATGTAACATGTTTTAAAGGTACACGTTAAGCTTTATGGATGCAAACTTTTATTGCAGGCCTAGATTTTTTTGTTGGCTGTGCTGAGGCCATTAAAGATATGTTGTGATAATTCTGCAGCTATTTCTTTCTCTCATAATGTAGGGAGTTCCTCATGCTCTAAGTATATTGATGTTAATACTTGTTTGTGAGAGAGAAAATTACTCTATCTTATGTAGCAATAGAGTATATACCTACAGAACTCATGTTAGCTGATCTATTTACTAAGACTTTAACTCCAAAAGTGTTTAGGGATCATGTGACTCATATGAGATTAGTAGAATCTTCTTTTATATTTTGAGTCAGTGGGAGTTCTGGTTTGTATTATATGTTACAACTTAAATGAGATTTTATATTACTCATATTTTATTACTACGCATGCATATTGTTATATAATATTGATAAGCTATATATTATATACACATTTGGTCGAATATAGCATTATGTATATTATGAGAATATTGTACTCCGAAACATTTGGTTTAGTCTTGATATATACATTTTGAATTGAAGCATTTTAACTTGGCTTCAGTGTGCTTTCTTGAGACATTCAGTTTCAGTCTCATTATGGTTATAAAAAAGCACAGATTCCTTGAGACATTTTGGCACTAGTCTTATTATGGTAAAATGGATGCTCGCTTCTTGAGACATTTTGATCTAGTCTCATTGTGGTTATAAATAAGCCATAGTCTAGGAGATATTTTGGTTTCACCTCATTTTGATAGACATGTGGACTTTATGGAAATAAGCACGTTGATCATATTTTCATGATTATACTTGTATACTACTATTTAGTCATGTGTTTATGAGTGTCTTTTTGTGTGGAGTGTTCTGTCGATGCACATATAATTTGATATTTGTGACATATTTTGGACTTGTTTATGTTTGAGTGATTGCTCACATTTGACTTTTTGTGATAGTCACATATTGATTAATTCGGTTGTTTTCAAAATATTTTATTTTTTAAAACTATCATTAGAATGACTTATGTCGTTCAAGTAGGAGATTGTAGGATTTATTTCTCATATATTGCGGACTAGCATAAATCATTTTAATTGTTCTATATTTTATAGAATTAATATGTGACTAATGTCAAATATTAAAAATCAATCTTAAAAACCTCATTTATTAAGTAATCAAATATTGTGGTAATGAGTCTGATTTTGTTATACCATATGTAGTAGTTTATTATGGATAAGTATAACATTTAATTGTATTATTATAGCTCATAATGGGATGGACAATTTTGTACTAACACATAAACGCTCCCTGCACTTAGCCACAATATTTAAGTAATTTTAGCCCATTAAGAGTTCACTGTTGAAAACTCTGGGGCATAAGTGCAGTATACATCTTTTCCTCTTTTCTCTCCCAATTTTACTATTTATATATACAGTACACTTAAGTAAATTTTGATCCGAGGTGAACAAAGCAACTTGCAGGACTTGGATCTATTTCTTGGCAGGCCATACAAGCTCCATAACGAGTTTTTAAGGTGTGGATTGAATCTCAAAGTTGCCTACTAGTATTATCCATGACATTATGATTATGTATCACATGTCCACTAAAGAGGTAGCCCAAACATGTACACCATTGAAGAGATGGAATTTAGTAAATAAATCATGCCCAATATTGGCTTTTGATATAACTGACTGCATAGGAACAACTTTGGATCCTAATATCTTCATATATGGATAAAGAAAAGATGTTTCGAAAATGTATAGAGGAATTTATAAGTATGTTGATTAATTACTTCTTCAGTCCTTTGAGCTTAAATTTAGTATATAAAAGTTTACGCTATCAATATGTCCGCCTGATGTTGAAAAATCAGTTTATCTTTGTTGATAAATGGATAGGTTTTGCAGTTGAGAATAAGGCAAAAGAATTGGAATTCAATGTCCTAATAGATAGAA
The DNA here is from genome assembly GCA_025617385.1 of Murraya koenigii. Lineage (NCBI taxonomy): Eukaryota > Viridiplantae > Streptophyta > Magnoliopsida > Sapindales > Rutaceae > Murraya > Murraya koenigii. Next base: position 26,537,015 of record CM046813.1, read on the forward strand.
ATTCAATATACACTTTGTCTCAAACAATCTTTTGGCCAAATTAGTAACTACTTTAAATCTAGGTGGTTACAAGTTCAAGTAACCCTCTAATACTGTAGGGTTCCTTTCATTCAAGAAGCTAACACTAGACAGATTTGGAATTAGTGAATGGATGGTTTAGAAGCTTACTAGTGAATGCTCTTTGCTTGAATATTTGTGTTTTCCATGTTATTGGGGTCTAGAATGTTTGCGTATCCCTAAGTTATTTAAACTTGAGAGTCTAACTATCCATATATGAGTTGTTAGAATTGAAAATTGATATTCCAAATATTCAAGAATTTACTCTTAGATTTAGAAAGGCCTTCTGTATTTTACATAAGTGGGTATGCACATTTAAGAACATCAAATTTGGAGAGTAATACTTTGAAGGACTGTAAGCTTCATACCATTCTCTCGAAACTTACTCTACTTAAAAATTTGTCTGTAAGTGACTGTCATTTTTGTTGAATTAAATTTGAATTTATTGCCCTTGATCTTAAATTTTTAATTAAACATATATTTTAGGAAAATTTTGAAATTTACCTTGATTAGCCATGAATTTAAGCTTAGAAAATTGTTATTGGGCTTGTTTAGATTGCCAAGAAACAGATCCAAGTCCTGTAAGCTGCTTCCTTCACCTCAGATTGAAATTTGCTTAAGTATACTGTGCATATAAACAGTAAAATTGATATAGAAAAGAAGAAGAGGGGTGCACTGCATTCATGCCCCAGTTCTTTCAACAGTGAACTCCCAATAGGCTGAAGTCACTTAAATGATATGACTGAGTACAGGGACCCCTCATGTGTTAGTACAAAATTATCCATCCTATTATCAGCTAACATGAGCTCTATAGGTATAAACTCTACTGATGCGTAAGATAGAGTAATTATCTCTTTCATAAATAACTATTTAACATCAATTGGCTTTAAGAGTTGAGGAACTCCCTGTATTATGAGAGAAAGAAATAGCTGCAGAACTATCACAGTATATCTTTAATGGCTTCAGGACAGCCAACAAAAAATCTAGCCCTGTGATAAAATTCTGCATCCATAATGCTTGACGTGTAGCCTCAAAATATGCTACATATTCTGCCTCTATTGTTGAAGAAGCTATAAGTGTCTGCTTGACACTCTTCCATGATATAGCTCATCCTGCCATCATAAAGATATAAGCAGATATGGATTTCTTGTCTTCTAGATATCCTGCAAAATCAGCATCGGAATATCCAACTATGTTTAGGTAGTCAGATTGCTGATATGTCAATGCAAGATCTTTGGTATCTTATAAATATCTGAGCACTTTCTTTGCAGTCTTCCAGTGTTCAAAACTAGGATTACTGACAACTGATGCATATGGGAATGTTTGCATTCTACCTTTATCTACATCATTATCTGGATATTTGAAATTTGTCACCCTTTGAAATTTGTGCTTTTCCAGGAATACAAGACTATATATTAAACATTTTCATAACACGATTAATTTAGGTCTTTTGAGACAATAGTGTCTATAGAATTGTCTATACAAACATAAGATACCAAAGAAAACATCTATTTAAGTCTATAAATTGATCAGTGTATATAGACTGTATAAACAATACTAAGGCCATGATAATACAGAATAAGTCTTTGGTAGAAACATAAGCGTGGGTTTTTGTGTAACAAATATCTTCTCTTTGACTGAAACCCTTGGCTACAAGTTTGGTCTTGTATCTTTCTACCGACCTCTAGCATCTCTCTTAGTTTTTAAACCCATTGTGGTACATGGATGTTATCTCATCCTATATGACATATGTGCAAGATGAAGATTCCGAACAACTGATGGCCTCTTGAAAGGCAACACGTTCGGATGATAAATCACCATCAATATCATGTTCCCGCAAGTTAACTACATAATTATCGGAAATTACGGGTCTCTTGACCCTCCCGGATCTAAGCAACCGCACATTAGTGACATCATCCTCCACGAGTCATAGGCTCCAAAATATGATGAGATTTTCTCTTCTTCATTGATTCCTCTTCTTGAACTATATAAGCAG